>LPNX010542699.1:638542-657714 GCA_001517045.1 Pseudotsuga menziesii | reverse complement strand
GGTGGACTGTGGTGACAGTGGTCTCCAGCTCTCACTTGCCCCCAAGGACACACATAGCAGGTTGTGACTTTCCTGCACCTTAAAGTGTGAATTAGGCGGCAACAGCGGGCATACCCATGCTCGTATCAAGATACATAAAAATAACTGTGAGGCCCGAAAAGAGGGACCTGTAGCATACATAGAAAACCACTGTGTATATCATAAGTGTCCAGAGGGGACACAAATCTGGAACATACTGCTGGGCTGACCATGTCTGAACTGAACAACTGATGCACTGGAATGATAGCAGGGCTACTGAATGTGGTTCCAAAGGAACTAATGAGCTGCTGGATCAAAGCGACAACGGTCATAAGTGCAATGGTACACTGATCTGGAACTGAACTGGGTACTCAAGGAAGCATGGATCTGGATGGCTTCCGAATACAATCTCCAACGTAGCCCGGACATCCACGGGAACATATCACTGTGCGTTCCAAAGTGACTCACCAATGTGCTAGAGTCGGGGGAAATCCGGGGTCTTCGACACATAATGGAAGGGATATACATCCTGCGCGATTCTCAACGATGCGATTAAGGTGCTGAAGTCGAGCATGTGAGAAACAACTATTCGGAGAGGCAATGATGACTCCTCCCAAAATGGTCCGTAGGCACTCACCACAGATGGTGATGGGTCCAAGGCGCAGGGGCCTCTGGGTCTATCCTCTGGAATAGAGGGGCTGTCGTCGACAGAGGGAGACCTGCAACTATCAAGGCAATGATGTTTCCTTGACGGGAGCGCGAGGTGAAAAACCGAACTGTGATAGTACTGATAGCGGGAGTGATAAACTGGGGGGAATAACTGGGCAAGTGGAGTGGGTGGACTCAAACTTCCTTTGTTCAGAGTATGATGGCGGGGATGATCGGGCAGCATATGAGACTTATTGGTGGTAAAGGGATCATAGCGGTATAGGATCTGAGGGTGAATGGGCTGAGGGAGACTCAAGCTGTGGTAAAATGGTAGGAGATTGCAGAATACTCTGAACAAAGGCAACCTGATTGGGGGTGCTGCCGAGAGGATTGATCATAGCGCCAAGAGGCGCGGGGGGGTTTCTTCATGGGTTAGGGAACTAGAAGAAGTGTGGATATAAAATGGTACTGTCATGTGGATTTTACGAGCCCAGGACAGTTCATGCTCGTGGTTGCTTTCAATTTTAAGGAGTCTGAAAGCAAATAAGAAGACTCTGAAGTAATGGAATGATACTGTCGTGTGGATTTTACGAGCCCACGACAGTACATGCTCGTGGTTGCTTTCAATTTTAAGGAGTCTGAAAGAAAATAAGAAGACTCTGAATAAATGGCCAGGCAAGGAGGAAGTGTTCAATCAAGGAATATTTATGATGACCAGGACTGAGGGTGGGGGGGGGAGACACTGGTGGGCCTCCTTGCGGGGTGAATGAATGGTGGCAAAATAACGAAACATTTGCAGTATGACAGGAGTGGATGGCTCATGTAAAAAGTGTAAAATAATCTGATGACGGCCGATGTGGCGCGCAAATTGATGCGGCAAGGTGTAGGGACGCAATGTTGAGATTGTACCAAGTGAGAGCTAGAAATGATCTCAAGCATCATCACGAGTGCGGAAAAATGAATCCGGCGAGATCAACAGTGTGAAAAACGGAGAACGGCCGAAGTGGCACGTAAACCGAGGCAACAAGGTGTCGAGGCACAATGTTGAAATTGTGCCAAGTGAGAGCGAGAAATGATCTCAAGCATCATCACGAGCGCGAAAAAATGAATCCGGTGATATCAACAGTGTGAAAAACGGAGAACGACCGAAGTGGCGTGTAAACCGAGGCGACTAGTGGTGTCTAAAAAGGGATGAAAAATTGACGTAGAAAAAATGATGCAATGAGGTGACCATCGTGACGGTCTCATCGTGCTGATTCCAAAAGTGTAGCTAGGGATGAATGGGACGTTGTTTCTGACGAACGGGGGGTACATTAGGCCATGTGTCGATGTGGTGCTCTATAATGGCAGGGTCAAGACCGGGCATTTCGGTATAGGACCAGGCAAAGACATCACAGAATTCTCTGAAGAGTTTGTTGTATTCCTCAATTTCTTGCTCAGTGCAAGATGCTCCTAAAGCGATGAGTTCGGGGGTGCCTCCGGGGGCAGCGATATCAATTTGGATGACAGGTGAGATGTTGGCCATGTTACCCTCTTCGAAGGCGTCAGGAGCAGGAATAGGGTCCTTGAACCAGTCGACCTTGTGGGGAAGGAAGTCTTTGGATTCAACGGCAAATTGGGTAGCAGTGTTAGAGAAGGATACCTCTGGGAGGAAGTAGGAACGGTGGTGCATGTCATCCCAGGGATAATCCGGGGCAGTGAGAGCCTCGAGAATCTCTTCATCCGTACGGAATGTTTGGGTCGTCAAATCGGTTGACGAAGGAGTAGTGGTGGAAGAGATCATATAAATGGTATTAACCTCGTCGAAAGAGAAAGAGTCCAGGGGGTGGATTTCCACAATGGTGGGTGGTGCCGTCTCAAGATCCAGCTTGTTCATCTCAAAGAGAGTGGTATTGACCTCTTCGGAAGGGGAAGAGACCGGGGAATGGATTTCCACAATGGTGGGTGGTGCCGTCTCAAGATCCAGATTGTTCATTTCAAAGAGAGCTACTCTGTACTTGGGGAGATCGGGACAGTGATGTGAGTAATGCCCGTAGACACCGCATAAGGCACAGGAGTGGTTAGTGCGCAGGGATTTGTCTCTAGGCTTAGGGCTTGATTCTAGATGGACAACTGGGATAGTGGGGTCGTCGTCAAGTAGTTGCATGTATTCCTGTAATGCTGGTAACTGAGGACATAGGTGAGTCGCATGGCCCAATTCATCGCACAGCGCGCATTTGGGAGGAGCACGAAACACAAGGGGATTTTTTACTGTCTTAGGAGGTGGGACAGCAGTGTAAGGTTGGGGGCCTCTGCCCCCAGTGGGTTTGGTAAGAGGAGGGGGGGGTTTCGCGGAGGCTGACGGGGTAGTGACACCGGGAGGTGGTTGACTAGTAGTGACAATGGGTTGCACCGGTTGCAGGATGATATCTGGTGTCGACGGACAAACGGGAGGTGAAAGATACCAAACGGGTAATCCTAAGGTTAACCCAGGAAGGCTAAGGGTGGCCATGACCGGGGCGCTAACTACTCCTGAGGGAGGGAAGCGGAAAGGAATGGTATGGATGGGTGTAGCACCAATGTGACTAGGTACCAAAGGGGGTTTAGGCAACAAGGGCGGTTGATTAGTAGGAGTTCGCGTATTATGGGACAGGGTACATATGGCTTCAAAGGTGGAGCCATATTGATTCCGTCGGGTCTGGAGGTTGACCTTATCGGAGGACATCATCAACAAGTGGTGGGTACCTGAGTCAAGCACGGGTTGATCAGGAGCAGCGTAAGTGATTTGTTGTTGGGTTGTTGCGTTGGCTTGAGGGGGAGCCAATGGTTGGGTGTTCACTACGCCTTGGGTTGGTAAGGGGTTTTGCAACACCAAATGTGGCTGCTGAGGTTGTGGGGGGTTGGGTGGTGCTTGAGGAGCCGTCTGCCCTTGGCGGCGGGCATCTTCAGCCCAAAGTTGCCGAATGCGCTCTATGTGGGGGCAAAAATGTGTGTAGTGGCCATAGACCCCGCAAATAGAACAAGGATAGTTTGTTCGCAAATTCCGGCCCCTGCCGCGGTTTTGTTGGCCCTGGTTACGTTGGTTGTTCTGGTTTTGCTGCGGGTTTTGTTGAGCGTAAACTTGCCCTTGGACAGCAGGTGGATTTTGAGGTTGCGTGTGGGCGGGAGCAGGCTGTGGTGGATGATATGTAGGTGGAGGCTGCACAGGTGCAGCAACCTGAGGGGGTTGCTGATAGTGCTGTGGAGCGGATTGTGGGTGTGCCGCAGGGGTTGGTGCAACCTGCTGGTGATAGTAGGACTAAGGTGCGACAGGGGGGGCGTGAGCAGGAGTCGCATGACCGAAACACTGTGGTGGACATGAGGGTCCATGGGTATGGTGGTGATGTGTCATGGGAGCATACGGGTTGTTTGCTCCAGACTGTGAGGTAGCCCGTGAAGGGTCAGGGCCAGGGGTAGGACGGGCTATGGAAATGGTTGAGGCTACGAAGAGACACGGCCAATGATGCCGTCGGCAGCGTGGGATGCCCTCGGCGTATCGCGCTGGGAGGAATCGTCGCGAGGGTATTATGGTATAAAGATAACCCGACTGGGCGTAAATGAGATCGAACTGTTGGGCTTTAAGGATAGCCTCTTCTTCAGACTGGGGTCTTTCGGATGCCACATCCTTAGCAATGATAGGAAGGAGGGATTTGAGGAACCAATCTAGGAAGATCCGGTCATCTAACTTGATTTTGCATAGGCTACGGCGCCGGCGCCATTCATGAATGTGGTCCGTGATGTGGGTAGCTGTGTTTTGTCTGCATGATAGTAGGATCTCAACGCCTGCGTCATAGCGGACAGGTAACTGGAAGAACTGCAGGAAGGTCGAGGCAAGGGAAGTAAAGGTGGCATGGGTTCCATGGGGTTGTTCGATATACCACTTGGTAGCAGAGCCAGTGAAAGTGCGTTGTAATAAACGGAGGCGAATAGAGTCGTCTACTATGGAGTTGGAGGAACACCATAGATGGAAGGACATGATATGGTTCTGTGGGTCCTCACCTGCCTTGACCTCGAACTTAGGGATGTCCGAGGGGAGCTTGGTGGGCATGTGAGGCCACGCAGGGTCGTGTCGGATGGGGTCGTTGGTTAATCTGGCTAGGTCAGGCAGGTTGAGGCTAGCCATGAATGGCAAACTGGACGAAGGATGTGACACGGTAGTGGGTTGGGCCAAATTGGGGCCAGTGCCCCCAAGTGGAGGGGTCATGTGAGGGAGGTTGCCCCCAAGTGGGGGAACTAAGGGGGTATAGGACGGTCCTGCACCACCATGGGTAGTATGGGTCACTAATGGAGTGGGGATAGGTATTCCCGCTGCGGGAATCGGTACTGTGAGGGGAACAGTAGAGGGGGCGCCCGTGGAGGGCATACCCAAAGTAGGTGTGGTAACTGGTGTCGTGGTGGATGTGCCACCAACGGTCCCTACCAAGATGGGAGTCACGCCAGCCATGGGGCTAGTAGGAGCAGTGTAAAGGGGGTTCTCGGATTCTGGCTCAGAATCGGAGGTAAAATAAGGGGCGCAGTATCTGGTGACGGAGCTCTATGCCGCTGACGAGTGGAGTCAAGTGACAAGGCTCGAGATCTATGATGAGTGGTATCAAGTGATGATGACCTGTGTCGATGACGGGGGGTGTCAAGTGAACCGTGCTGTGGAGGCTCGCCTTTGAGGCGCCGAGAATGTCTCGGAGACTCAATGGTGACAAATGGAGTCAAATCTCTGTGGGTTGAGGTAACTACAAATCAGCTCAAAAACTCTAATGCAATCGAGTGTGCAGAAGGAGAGCTCAAAAAACAGGGCGCTTAGGCCAACAACCAACTCAAAACACCCACTGTAACTGCGTGCTATAATAGGCGGAGTGTCAACAGAAATGGTCAAAATACCAAAAAACAGCAGGTTGCCTAAAAAATAAAAATCGGTGGACTCACTAGACCAAAATGAGGTAAGGGAGCGTGCAAACACCTAACTAAAAGTATTATGACTTAACTAGACATATCCTCTGCAAGGTGATGAAATCCAAGTCAGACAATATGAATAGGGAAGCCAAGTGGCTAAGGTATCCCCCTACCGGGAGGGACACCGGGTAGTCAAATCCTAGAAGAATGGCAACTAAGATACCCCATTCATGACACGTCCAGAAAGGTAAATCTGCCGCTTGGTCCTTTAACCGCAATACCCCTATACAGGGATATCCCGATAACTGCGAAAGGTAGCCCTTCAGTTACTGAATGGAGTTCGGTATTCCACTCAGACCTTCGGAACCAATCTCACGACTTCAACCCTCCTAAGGGAGAGGCCCTCTGATAAACCGGTTGTGACCGTGTCAAAAAATACTAGGGGATTTTGGTTCCCTAATGGACAACAACTATGTCTCAAGTGTAAATAACCGAGGGGTGTTATTGGAAGCCTATCCACTCGATCCTACCTAACTAAAAAATTCTTTTGTGTTTCCCAAGTGGGGTTAGAATGTTGGTTGAGTTAAGTAGGTTTTAAGTCTCACTTGAATTAGTTGACAGATTGTGTGCTGGTGAGGTTATGAATCCCAGAAGAGAAGTGCCAGGGCAACTTCCTAAATATCAATAATACTGAAAGAAAAATTTTATCATGCAAAATTATCTGAATAAACAATGCTGAAATTTGTAAAAAATTTGTAAAGGGGGATAAAAGTGCAGGTAGAACAGATGGCTGTGCAGGTGCAGAAAATATGGTAGCAAAGGGGCTGGATTCAAAAGCAGAACCAAGTGCAAAAATCCAAATCGCGGGTCTGGGGCGAAGTCGCGCGGTCGGACCGCGGGTTTGAAGGAAACAGTCACGGTCAGGTCGCAGGTTTCTGGACGGCAGACGCGGACGGACCGCAGGTTTGAAGAAAACAGGTGCGGTCAGGTCGCGGGTTTCTAGACGGAAGACGCGGGCGGACCGCGGGTTTGAAGAAAACAGGTGCGGTCAGGTCGCGGGTTTCTAGACGGCAGACGCGGGCGGACCGCGGGTTTGAAGAAAACAGGTGCGGTCAGGTCGCGGGTAAAATAGCTAACAGGCGCGGTCGGAGCGCGGCAAACAGGAAAAAGTACGCGGTCGAGTCGCAGCTAAGAGCTGGAAAGGCATGGTCGGGTCGCAGCTAAGGACTGGAAAGACGCGGTTGGAACGCGACTGTGAAGGAAAAAACGACGGTTCACGGCGGCCGAAAACGACAGCCGAAAGGACAAAATAGGAAATAAAATAAATTATAAAACCAGCGGAGTCGCCAAAACTGTTGCTAGGGTTTCACCCCTAGCTTGTACGAATGAGTACCTACTAAGAACAATGGATTCCTCAGTAGCAGTTCAATGATATGTGAATTAAAAGCTATAACTGAAAGAAAAAACTAAATCTAAACATGTTCATGAAACAAAACAGTAAAAAGTTAATAGTAATTTGTATTGATCTGACCTCCAATGTGAAGGTTGGAGAAGCCCTTTGCGGTGATCCGAGTCGGTGGCTCCGAGCTTCAAGCTGCTTCTTCTCTTTCTCCAATGGTGGAAATGGGCCAAAAGGGGCTCTCACGATGAAAGCAGCTCAATGGTGAGCTAGGATTTCAAGAGCAATTTTGGCAGAGGCAGGATACTTGTGATTGTGGATGTGAAATAAGGGATCTCCACCCCTTATTTATAGTTGGAAACCATGCAGTTTAGGGTTAGGGTTTCAGCTGTTTATGGTTTTTTCCTCATTTTCCTCATTATTTCATATTTTTTCTTCTTTTTTGGATATTTTTGCTTTTTTGGAGGAATTTTGGATATTTTTTGGAGGAAAAGAGGGTTTTATGGCCTTTTGGAGGCATTGTAAGCCTTTTGGAGGCTTTTTAGATGGTTTTATGGGTTTTTGATGGAAATATGGTATGAAAATGGACAAATGAGCCATGTGATGGGGTAGATGAGGTATTGAACCATTTTTGGGTGTTAACAACACTGCTGCTATATATCATTAACACTGTCAATATATCTAGTCTGAAAAAACAAAGAATGTCTAACTTAGTCATCAAATATGGGGTCATGAGACTCAGTCATGGCATGAAACTGATAATTTGTATGCTCTGGGTCCACTGACTGTAAGAGTGATCATCATCTGAATGCTCATCAACTGTTGATCTCATGTACAAAATTGTATAGGATTGGCTCTGAAATGTGCTCAAGACTACTCTAGAATCATGGTAGTCTCGACTACTATGGATGTGACAATAGGATTGTGTGGTACCATGATGTCAATACAAGGTGGGAGCGCTAAGGAGACTCCTATAAAAAACAAGAAGTAAAACCCTAACCTAAAAACCAAAAATAGTCAACTCCAAAGATGTAGAGTGTTGACCACCTAACCAAATAGGTGGGCAACCATGTAGCATGTGTTGGTTTATTGGTCAATACTGAGAGGGGGGGGGGTGAATCAGTATTGTTAACTTTTTACTATTTTAACCACTTTTAAATATATCATTAGAAACACATAACAACAAGAATACACAGAACACAATTTTAACGTGTAAGCCCAATAGGGTAAACCACCAATACGTCCTATTACTGCAAAATTGTTATTTACAAATAGTTTTGCCTGCTACTACAGACAAGGATGGTATTACAACATGTTTACCAATACCAATTGGAAGGAGTCTACGACCCCCTGGTTTATCAGCTACGACTGAAAGGATGCTACGACACCATATTTACCAATGCCAATTGGAAGGAGGCTACGACCCCTTGGTTTATCAACTGCTACTGGAAGGATGCTACGACTGACAGGATGCTCCTACACCCTATTTACCGGCTTCTGCTGGAAGGAGGCAACAACCCCTTGCAGGCTTGTTGCCTGCCCTAGCTGACCCTGCCACCCTAATATGTTTTCTGTAATATGCTAGATTTCTTTCTCCCTCCATTCTCTGTCACACCCACTGGTCTCTGTCTTATGCTATATTTACATCGATCTCGATGACACAGACTCTTCTCTCGCTCATACTTCTGCGTATAAGTATCTTCATGTTTCCTACGGACGCATCTCTTTATTCAGGAAACATACCCTTTCACAATCATGCCCTTTAAAATCTGATTGTCACACATTTTTAACAATCTGAGACTTACGGTTTTTAATTAAATAATTAATTAAAAACTTCTTGATCACTTCTGATTTCTGAGCTCCCTTCTTCTCTGATTGTAAGATTCGTCAACCAATGCATGTGGACTTCCTCTCCTCCATCGGTGGGAATACTCTATCTTCAGACCTTTGGGCTTCTTCTCTTTCTCTCACGCCCGTGGGCTTCTTTTCTTCCTCTACGAGCTATCTTCATCGCAGGCTTATCTGTACACGTTTCTCTCACAAAACACGGCCTTCACCTTCCATCTATGAGTTTCATGTTAGACATTCTTCTTTACCATTTATGGACGCACCTCCGAATTTATTTCCGCAGCTTAGCTTAACATTTTCTGATGCTTCCGCACTCTCCTTCTGCAAAATCAATCCAGGTCGTTTGATCTAATTTTGAATCTCTCTGGTTCGTCGATCTAGCACATAGATTTCCTCCTCGAAATCGCCTTTCCACACCACGGTTTCCTCATCAACGATTCCTCACTGTTGATCTTCGTTAGGCGTTTTCCTGACCGTTGATCTTCTATTTTGCGGATTACGGGATGCGAGAACTCAACTCTTCAAAACTTCAATTTTCTGCTTTTCGCAATCGTTTTTCTGTAGCACCAATACCGCACCGTTGATCTCTTGCGGGTTCTTTCGTGACCGTCGATCTCTAGATTGCGGGATGTCGACTATCCGCTTTTGCCTTTCCGCAAACTCCTTTCCACAACAATTAATTTGCATCGTTGATCTCCTGCGGGCTCTTCCGTGACTGTTGATCTTTCGGAATTCGAGATGCGGGAATGCGGGTTCATTGAATCTTCAAAAGTTATTTCCGAAATTCGTTTTTCCCATTTTCCTTCCACACCGTCGATCTCCTTCTGGCGGAACTAATCTCAGCCGTCCGATCTTCCAGATTGCGGGATGTCGTTGAATCTTTAAACATTATTTTCATCAATGATTCCTCACCGTTGATCTTTGTCGGGCGTTTTCCTGACCGTCCATTCTAGAACTATCTGCATTCTGTCTTTGCGGATTACACAAAAACTGATCCTCATTTATCGAATCTTATGCAGATAACTACGCCACCTCATCATCGTGCCATGTCATCACTACCTTCGTCTATGCCACCTCATCATCGTGCCATTTCGTCTTTACTTTGACTTATGCTGCGTTAACTCTGCCATGGTATCTTTTGCTTATCCTTCGTACTTCATAAGCAACTTTGCCATCACTACCTTAGTCTTTCATCATCATTAGGACACCATCATATTCCATGTCATCATATGTGTCATGCCACATCCTCAACCATGCCATCATATGTGTCATGCCACATCCTCAACTATGCCATATTCCTCATGTCTTTCACTGAGTTTGTCCTGCTATCATATCCATTGGCTATTCCTTTGTCATTCGTGAACACCTTTGACATCAATGACAACTATAACCCAAATTTACCAACAATCTTCCCCTTTGGCATTGATGGCAACCTCCAAACATTCTCCCCCTTTGACAACAATGGCAAAGGATAACCTGTTATGCCAGTGCTGTACCTATTTTGATATACGATTTCCTGTCTTTCTACTTTCTGACAACTCCCCCTGTCATCATATCTCCCCTTTATTAACTGAACTCTGTTTATTTAATCAATGTATTATCATTTATCTTAACACTTCCTCTCCTGCAACAAGTTCTTGGATGATAGCTTAACTGATAGATCCATGGACTCTCCTTGTCACTGTACTCCCTCTACTTTGTCAACTTTTTTGTGACAGAGTTTACACTCAGCATTTTTCCACACTCTTAAATTTTTTGTTTAGGATACATGTTTTTTTTTTAAAGAAAACTCTGTTCCTGCTGCCATATCTAATGGTCTATTCTGCCTGTAAGTTAACTGGTTTCCGCTTTTACCAAAATTCCTTAAGCCTGTGCATTTAGATCTTCATATAAAGACCTAGCATCTACTCCTGGATTCTTTTGGATTTTAGATCTATATTACCAGCTGTCCAGAGACCCATAACTTAAGATCCTCAGCATAGAGATTACTTCAGTTTATTACATAGTCTCTCTGGTCTCAATATCTCAGAAATAAAAACTCATAACCTCAACCTTTTTCCTTTGTCAATGCTGAACTCATCGTGCTACCTTACCAATAGATTGAATTTTTATCTTTAGACTTGAGTTTTCTTCTGTCAACAATTTATGTGTCATGACCTCAAATACTAAGTGAACATAATCATCTTTATCTTCTATTTGATTGTAGACATCATGGTCTTCATGACTCTCACATTTTGTTGTTCTCACGTTACTTCATACTTTCTCTTATGTCAACCATACACCATCTTTGATCACCCATCATCTTTGAAGAAGATAGCTTTCAATATACTTCAACATTAGGTACCAATTGAGTTTTATTTTTTATTTTTAGGATACCAATTAGAATTTTCTGACTTTAACTCCCCCTGAGTATAAGATCCCTTCTAATGTTATTTTCAAGGTTTTCTTTAAATCACGAGAGAACTTTTTAGAAAAGGATCCCATAGTCATCACTACATCCTTCGTCAACACCTTCATCTTTATCGGTGTATCATTTTACATCTCCATCTTGTTTTTTCCTTATAATGGATGCCCTTTTTATTTGTGGCATAATTTTGTTCATCGTCATCTTTGGAGACCTCACTGGTGTTTGAAATCTTTATTTCTTCTATATCTTTGGAGTCTTCCTTTCTTCCCCATATTTTTCCAAGAGGTACTCTACTCTCTGGTTTTTTATTTCTTTGTTCCTTGGTTTTCATCTTCCATACCTTTTTTCTGAGTTTCCTAGAATGATCTGCATGTACTATTCTTGCAATGTTTTGCAAAGTGTCCAATACTGTGACATATGAAACAGATAAGTCTTTTTCCATTAGAGATGTTGGTGTCTTCTTTCCTTATCAGTCCTTCATCTTCTTCCTTGATTCTACAATCATCAGCCTTGTGACCAAACTTGTGACAACAATGACAATATCCATAGAATGTATGTTTGGAGAATCTTTGTTTTTTCTGCTTGTAATGACTCTTTTCTTTTGCATGTCTTCTGAAATTTTTCATCTTGGGAGGATGAGTAGAATTATGATAACTGGACTTCATTTCCTTGTGATTCTTCTGTTGCCTGGGTGTATCTTTGGAGGCATCATGTTGACATTTAACATTTTCAACATTTTCATAAATGATGGAGCTTGATCCTTTATGATTATATCCAAGACCTGTTTTATCCTTGAGGGATCTTTGTAAGCTGAGGAATTTATTAAGAGCTTCAGTACTTTCCTTGAACTTCTCACTAACAGTCAGCTGATTTTTTAGCTTCTTTACTTCTTCCTTGAATTCAACAACTTCTTGTTTTAAGCTCTTGACCTCTTTCATACTAGCCAACACTTGTTGTCTTGAATTGCATAGCTCTTCTTGGAGGGTTTTGACTTCCTCTTCTTTTGACTTCTTCTCTTCTTGATATTTTGACAATTTTCCTTTCAAGACTTTGTTCTTTTTCCTACACTTTTCAATTTCATCTACAGCAGCCATGTATTGGGCTTCTATGTCCACTTCTGATTCCTCATCCGAGTTTGTTGTCCCTATAAATAAATTTTCTTCATCTTCACTAACATCCTCGAGAAAAGCAAGTTTTTCTTCTGCTCTTTGCTCAACTGAGTAGAGGTCTTTTATCTTGGCCCAAAGTTTCTTTGCAGAGTTACATTCACCTATCTTCTCTTTGACATCATCAGGTAATCCATCAAGTTTCGAAGCCATTGCCATTGCGTTACTTTTCTTGGATTTCTTTTGAGCTGGAGTCCTATCCTCTTTGGTGGGAAGTAATAAGTGATCATTGAATTCCATACATCATGTCCCAATGCCTTCAGATAAATTTTCATTCCTGTACTCCAACATATGTATTCTTCTTTTCAAAGTATTGGAGATCCATTTACTATGTAAATCTCTTCTTGTTGATCCATAGTGGTTTTAATGGGATCCTCCTTCCAGTGGTTAAACTGTGCTGAAGGAACTTGCACTGATACCAATTGTTGGTTTATTGATCAATACTAAGAGGGGGGGTGAATCCGTATTGTTAACTCTTTACTATTTTAACCACTTTTAAATCTATCATTAGAAACACATAACAACAAGAATACATAGAACACAATTTTAACGTGGAATCCCAATAGGGTAAACCACCAATACGTCCTATTACTACAAAATTGTTATTTACAAATAGTTTTGCCTGCTGCTACAGACAAGGATGGTATTACAACATGTTTACCAATACCAATTGGAAGGAGGCTACGACCCCTTGGTTTATCAGCTATGATTGAAAGGATGCTACGACACCCTATTTACAAATGCCAATTGGAAGGAGGCTACGACCCCCTGGTTTATCAACTGCTCCTGAAAGGATGCTAAGACACCCTATTTTGTCAGCTACGACTGATAGGATGCTCCTACACCCTATTTACCAGCTTTTGCTAGGAGGAGGCAACAACTCTCTGTAGGCTTGTTTCCTGCCCTAGCTCCACCCTGCCACCCTAATATGTTTTCTGTAATATGTTAGATTTCTTTCTCCCTCCATTCTCTGTCACACCTACTGGTCCCTGTCTTATGCTATGGCTACATCGATTTCGATGACACAGACTCTTCTCTCACTCATACTTTTGCGTATAAGTATCTTCATGTTTCCTACTGACGCATCTCTTTATTCAGGAAACACACCCTTTCACAATCATGCCCTTTCAAATCTGATTGTCACACCTTTCCAACAATCTGTGACTTATGATTTTTAATTAAATAATTAATTGAAAACTTCTTGATCACTTCTGATCTGCAAGCTCCCTTCTTCTCTGATTGTAGGACTCGTCAAATCAATGCCTGTGGACTTCCTCTCCTCCATCAACGGGAATACTCTATCTTCAGACCTTCGGGCTTCTCTTTCTCTCATGCCTGTGGGTTTCTTTTCTTCTTCTGTGAGCTATCTTCATCGCAGGCTCATCTGTACACATTTCTCTCACAAAACACGACCTTCACCTTCTATCTATGAGTTTCATGTTGGACATTCTTCTTTACCATTTATGGACGCACCTGTAATATCCCAGATACTGATATTTTCTAATTCTATGCAAAATTTCAAAATAGCCGGGCATGCAAAACTGCCATGCAAAATTACCCTATATTATAGCTGAATTTAGTGTTAAGGTTTGCAGGATAGAATGAACACTTACCACTGATAAGCCGGCTGAAAATGCTCTAGAGAGAATACACATGCAAGATAAATTGAGCTGATGAAGAAATAACCTCTTTTTCCTTCGTAATACCCCCAGCAATCTGAATCATCTAAGGATGACGTTTTTGAGGGAGGGATGGTCAATTTCAGCTGAAAGTTGGTCGGAGTGTAGGTGTGCCCGTGTTGGAGAGGATGGCCGGAGCATGCAGGAGTTTGGACCTCTCCAGATACCCTAGCGAATTGATCTACTTGGCTGATGCTCACGCCCCCACACTTATGTATTCTACTGCTAGCTGCTCCAGGTGAGCAATCCGATGGCTGATAATCACTGAAGGCAGTAGAGTGATCTTATCAGTGAGGATGTAGGCCACATGCAAAAGAAATATGGTGATCCTGAGTCCTGGTGAATGACTTGGGTTTTCCAGCTAAATTCCCCCAGTTGTACTGAGGAACCTGCAAATAATCTTCTGGCATACACTGGAACACTGAATAATGACGAATGCAATAAACGTGGTGACAAACCTGGATGGTTTATCCTGAAGGAGACTAGGGCAGATATTGCACTACCGAACCATCATTAGTTGATGACTCCGTCCTCAACCCCAACTGCCGTAGCTGCATGCTGTGATGTTGCTCAAATATCCAAATCAATCAATAATAAAACATAGGTATCTCTTTAGGCTCCCTCCTCCTTCTTAAATAGATTCTTATGCGCTTTTAGGGTTCGCATGTCACTTTTAGGGTTTGTGCTTTTACTTTTGCATGCATGCGATTCTAATTTGATGTTGACTTTTTAAGCCTAAAGAGAAAAAGGCTTCTTTTAGCTTACTGTTAACTTTAGTACTGAATGTGTGTCCCAAGTTGTTTTAAGTACCAAATGTCCTTAGTCCATCCCCTCTTATGCAGTACCAGCTTGAACCTATGGGGATTAAGTAGGTTAGCGTGTGTTTTGTTGCCTAATCGGACGAGGACATTACAACACCTCATAATTTATTTCCGCAGCTCAGCTTAACATTTTTTGATGCTTCCGCACTCTGCTTCTCCAGAATCAATCTAGGTCGTTTCATCTAATTTTGAATCTCTCTGGTTCGTCGATCTAGCACATAGATTTCCTCCTCGAAATCACCTTTCCACACCACGGTTTCCTCGTCAACAATTCCTCACCGTTGATCTTCGTTGGGTGTTTTCCTGATCGTAGATCTTCTATTTTGCGGATTGCGGGATTCAGGATCTCAACTCTTCAAAACTTTGACTTTCTGCTTTCCGCAGCACCAATTCCGCACTGTTGATCTCCTGCGGGTTCTTCCGTGACCGTCGATCTCCATATTGTGGGATGCGAGATGCGGGATGTCGACTGTCCGCTTTTTCCTTTCCGCAGCAATCGATTCGCACCGTTGATCTCCTGCAAGCTCTTTCGGAATCCGGGATGCAGGATGCAGGTTCATTGAATTTTCAAAAGTTATTTCCGAAATTCCCTTTTCGGATTTTCCTTCTGCACCGTCGATCTCCTTTTAGCGGAACTAATCTCAGCCGTCCGATCTTCCAGATTGCGGAATGCAGAATGCGGGTTCATTGAATCTTTAAACATTATTTCCGAAATTCCCTTTCCGCATTTTCCTTCTGCACTGTCGATCTCTTTTTAGCGGAACTAATATCAGTCGTTTGATCTTCCGGATTGCGGGATGCGGGATGCGGGTTCATAAAATCTGTTACTTTCGCAATTTTCTTCCCGCATTTTTTTCTTCCGCACCGTCGATCTCTTTTAGCGGAACTAATTTCAGCCATCCAATCTTTCCAGATTGCAGGATGCGGGATGCGGAATCACACTTTTCTATTTTGGATTTCCGCAATTTCCTTCCGCAACTTTGTTTCCGCATTTTCTTGGACCGTTGATTTCCTTGCGGATTTATGCCTGACTGTTCGATCTTGATCTTTTGCGGAACCTTGGCTTTTTCGCCTATCTTTTGCGGGATGCTTACTAATTGTTGGATCTTGTGTGGGATCAATGCCCACCATCCGATCTTGATCTTTTTCGGAATCTTTAGGTTTCCTGCCTAATGTATGTAAACTTGATCTTCACCCTCATATCTAGTGCGGGTCGCTCCCTGATCGTCCATTCTAGAACAAATGCGGATCAACATTTTGTCTTTGCGGATTACACAAAAATTGATACTCATTTACCGAGTCTTATGCATATAACTATGCCACCTCATCATCGTGCCATGTCATTACTACCTTCATCAATGCCACCTCATCATCGTGCCATTTTGTCTTTACTTTGACTTATGCTGTGTTAACTCTGCGTTAACTCTGCCATGGTATCTTTTGCTTATTCTTTGTACTTCATAAGCAACTTTGCCATCACTACCTTAGTCTTTCATCATCATTAGGACACCATCATATTCCATGTCATCATATGTGTCATGTCACATCCTCAACTATGCCATCATATTCCTTGTCATCATATGTGTCATGCCACATCCTCACTATGCCATATTCCTCATGTCTTTCATTGAGTTTGTCCTACCATCATATCCACTGGTTATTCCTTTGTCATTCGTGAACATTTTTGACATCAATGACAACTATAACCCAAATTTGCCAACAGCATGTATCGTCAAGATGATCAAGGTGTGCTTGGATCGAAATTTTTCAAACTCCAAAAGACTCAATAGGGTAATTCTTTCCCTTCCTTTTCCTCTTCTTCTCTATGAAATTGTGGGGAGTTTTGTAATTAGGGTCAATTTTTGTAAAACTTAGTTACCTAGGACTTTATCATTAGGGAAGTCCTTTCATCGAGTGTTTTTTCCCTTGGATAATTAAATTTGCTTTTAAGCAATTTTAATTATCTTTGTTTTCACTCAAAAATTCCTCGAAAGTGGTGAAAGGCGTTCTAATGATCGAGTCCGTGCTATAATTGAGGTCCAGGAGTGTTGTATATTACCATGCTAGACATTACCCAGAGTCTTGTGGAACTTCATTAAGTTTTGCATAACATTTTTTAATTTTTGGTCATTAAAAGATGTCCCTCAACATAAAAAAGTTGTGATGTAAAGAGGGATAAGTGGCACCTAATTCCAATTAATAGGGGTATGGGTACTCAAAATCAATGGCATGAGACCCGTACACCCTTGGACCACGTTTGGAGTCCAACCGTTGCGTTTTGACAGGGTTTTGGACATATTTTCCTAAGTCAATCAAGAAAATCGGGAAAATTGGCCATTAATTAGAATGACAAAATTTTGTAAAGTGACTAAAGTCACTTGGGGAGGGGAAATTTTTAATTAAGTTTCCAAATGTTATATTATGTACCCAAGGCGACATTAGAAGCAAAAAGTGTTTGCCCATGCAAGTGTTTCAAATGACTGAAGTGGTCTCCTTAGGTGAGGGCACCCTCCCTCTTGTCTGACAACTTACAAGTGGCAAACATGCAAATGGACTCCCCTCCACTTTTCTTTTATAAGAAGGCTTCTCCTCATTTTGGTTACAATCTCTAATGCTCTTGCTCTCTCTTCATGTTCTTGCTTCCATTTGCTCCCATTTTGGGCCATTGTAATTTTCATCCATTTGGCTTCGATAATAAAATTATTTGGAGGAAATCTTGTTTTCTTTGGTGCTCTATGGTGATTTGCTTGCATTCTAAATAGATGCTCAAGTTTGGGGAGGCCAAAGAAACAAACTTCTTTGCTTTGATAAAATTTATGGTATTTTTGCCATAGATTTTCTGAGTTTTCATTTTTGTAGTTAAGAACATCATATTTTTCTTGGTTGAAGCTTATGATTTCTTGGCTCATCATATGAATCTCACCTTCTTTTAGTTGTGTAGAAAAGATCTCACAAGTTGAACATTGCTTGAATTGGAGAGTTGGATTCCTCGATTGGATGCCCCACTTCAAACTTTGAAGAGCAAAGGACATTTTTTTCCATTTCCCATTTAAATTTCTTCATATTTTATTCATCTCATTAGCATTTTAAATCTTGTTTAACTAATTGTATTTTCAAATTCTTTGAAGCTAGTTACTTGATAAATTTTGTAGAAATATTGTACATAATTTTATCGCTAACACTCATAGTGCCCCAAAGTAATTTTGGGCATCTTTTACCATTGTTTTGCTTGCTGGTTTTTTGCATGTTTGTGACAAAACAAGGGAAAACTCTGCCAAATGTTTCTCACAAAATGGTGCAAAGGCTACACGAAATGAAGGACTTCAAAGCCATTGTCAAGAAGGGGTGAAACCCCACTTTTCCTATCTCTTTACTCTCATATTTCTTGCTTAGAAAATTCTTTGTTGTAACAAGTACAAGAGAGTCTCTTAGACTTGATACTTTATTCGTTTTCCAAGTTATATTTGAAGTTATTTTTTAGGTTCCCTTACGCTCAAAGGAGGTTGGGCTTTCCCACCCTTGCATTGCAAGTGAGGAGGGGCTAGAATTGTACTTAGTTTTATTTTTATTTATTTTACTTCTATTACTTGCCCCATCTATTCCTTAAGAAGAGGGTTGCGTGGCTAGAGTAACTATTTGTTTATTTTTTCTTTAAAGTTGCCATCCATTGCTTACAAAGGAAGTTAGGTTTTCCCACCCTTGTAAGCATAAGAGGAAGGGATAGGTTTAATTATTTATTTTTTTCAAAGCATTTATACTTTTGTTGTGCCCACACCTTGCAAGTGAAGTGGCTTTGCCATCCTTGCAATATCGTGCTAGCTAGTTTTTGTTAAAAGTTCAATTAATTTCTTGCAATTCAAGGTTAATAAACTTTGCCCTGTATTCACTTTCTTTGTCGGTTCGTCCAATCCTAGGTGATAAGAAAGGGCAAAGATTTGTGTCGGCTAGTGAAAGTTTTTGAGAATCCCAATCCCGGTTTCAAGCTTGATAGCTTCTCTGCATAGTTTAATGCCCAAACCCTTTTATGCACAATTTTCAACAAAAAATGACTAAACTGAAACACATGGAATTCTTTTTCAAAATTAAACAATTCAGAAATTTTGTCTCCTAATTAAAAATTTCAAACTCAGAAATTTATATCAGCCAAGCACACATGAAAATAACATAGATATTTTTGACCAATGGTTCAGGATAAAACATCTAAGGGAAAACTTGTTTCTGAGAGAGATTTTATTTCTTATGGGTAAAATACACAGTGTTCCACCAAGTTTCCAGGACGGG
>LPNX010542699.1:602984-638394 GCA_001517045.1 Pseudotsuga menziesii | reverse complement strand
AATAAACAATTTAAAATTTAAAAAAAAAAAAAAAACAAAGATAAAAATCTACTGATAAACAATTTGAATCTAAAAATAAAAAATAAAAAAGTTAAAACTTAAAACCAAAGATACTCTGATACTATCTACTGATTAGTGAACTCAGAATTGATAAACAATTAAAAAAAACAAAGAACCGAGAACTGATAAACATTGAACAATTAAAAAAAAACAGAGCTAAAATAGTAAACAATAAACATTACAATCAGTTAAAAAAAAAACACAGTTTAGCCCTAGATAGTAGACTGTAAATAAATTAAAATTTCAATTTGTAAAATTATACATACCTCACAATGCTGCATGCACAGTCGAAGATGAAGACAATCACTGCACAGTGCACACTGCTCAGTCCACGGCTCAGCCCACTACTCAGTCCACGGCTCAGCCCACTACTCAGTCCACGGCTCACTGGCTCACGAGTCACGACAGACTGGCTCACGGCTCCCACTGGCACACTGTCTCACGAGTGGTTCATGGCACATAGGCTCATGGGTTCGTTGGTTGACGGCACAGGCAAGGCGTGCTCACGATGGAGAATGTTCCGTCCACAGCAGTGTTCACTGCTCACTGTGCTACTGCACACGATGGAGAATGGCCAGCGTGCCGTGTGTTCAAATTTCACTGCTTACTGGTGGTCACTCAGCACTGCTCAATGTGCTTACTGCTCACGATGGAGAATGGAGAACAGCCCACTGCTCACGCAAAACGTTGCTCACACGACTCTCACGACTTGTCCACGATTCTCTCACAGCTTGTTCACTGACGGCCGGTTCAGAAGTTTTCACTGCCAGAAATGGTGGAGAAGCCCCCAAATGGAAATGGTGCTCATTGCTCACTGCCGGAAATGACAAATGGTTCAGCCTTTCAATCACAGGTTTGGAAATGGTGGAGAAGCACGCGGGATAAAATGAAGGTAGGGTAAACCGTGAGGGGAATAGGTTAGACGGTTATTAAAAAAATTTAATTTGTTTTTAAATTTTTTTTTTTTTTTTTGTGTTTTTTAGTTTTTTATTAAAAAAAATAAAAATTGGGGGGGCGTGTGGGAGCAGCCCCCCATTTTCAGGGGGGGGGGGCGTGTAGAAGCCCCCCATCACTGAGCACCGAATTTGTGCGTTTCACCACGTTTTTGAAAAAAGGGGGCACCGGGAAACGTTTCACATGGAGCCCCCCCGCCCTCGGGGCGTGGGAAACGCAGGGGGTGAGCCCCCGACCCTGGGAGGCGCGTCCTCGTGGAACACTGAAAATACAGATATTAAACAACAGTACTTATCATTTTTCCCTTCTTGAAAACTAAACCTTCACTGTTGTACGTAACCTCGATTTATGTGCCAAACTTCTGCCTTGGAAATCGTGCCAAGTCTGTACTGCTATACAACCCTCGAAATATGTGCCAACGTACCTCAAAATTCGTGCCCAGTCCGTACTACTGTACGACTCCTCGAAATCTGTACCAGAAGCTGTTGTATGGATTCACCTCGAAATTCATGTTGCTGTACGGATTCACCTCGAAATTTGTGCTCGTCTCTGCTGTACGAAATCACTCGATTTCTGTGCCTAGGCTCTCCTCATTTTTTGTGCCAGAATTTGTCTTCTCTCACCTGTTGGTTTAAATTCTCTTCAAACCCTCTTTCTCTTCTTCTTCTTCTCTCCAATTCTGCTCTTTGAAAACTGAATAAAGAATTGAGATTGCCTTGCCCTAGTCCCTTTTTGTTGATGGTAACTTCCTGTTCAATCTAGTGTCAAGATTAGATTAGATGAAGGGTTCTCATTAAATGCTCAATTAAATAATTAATAAATGACATTTAGTGCACCTCATGTTATTTAATAATGTATGAACACCCCCTTTTAATTAATCACTCACTTAACTTTTATTAAATATGAACTTAGGATAAACCATGACTTTTACTTTTTAATGAAGTCACTTTAATAATATAAAGTACATCTCACTTCATTAATTAAATATGACTAGGGGTCACCAATTAAAGTGTCCTTGTCCACCCCAAGGCAATACTAGGTGAACAAAAACTTCTTAGGTAACTTTGCAACACTCCCTATTACCGAGGAAGGTGTTTTTCACCACTCTCAACTTGTCTTTGAAATAGACATGCTTCCCTCTACCCAAAGACTTCGTGAGAATGTCAGCTACCTGCTCATTTGTAGAAACACAATGCAACTGTACAACCCCTCTTTGAACATAATTTCTAATAAAGTGATATTTGATCTCTATATGCTTTGACCTGTCATGAAATACTAGATTCTCAGAGAGCTTGATGCAACTCTGATTATCACAATGTCTAATCGTAGGTCTTAGCTCATGACCAAACAAGTCTACCATTAGCTTGTGAAGCCACAAAGCCTCACAACTAGCCTGACTGGATGCCATGTACTCAGCCTTAGCAGAACTCAATGCTATGGACTTTTGCTTCCGACTGAACCATGACACAACTGCCGAGCCCAAACTGAAGCAACAACCAGAAGTGCTCTTCCGGTCCGAAACACTACTTGCCCAATCTGAATCTGTAAAGCCAACCAATCCCACTCCATCAGATCTCCTGTAGTTCAAACCATAATCAACTGTACCAGCAGGATATCTCAAGATGTGTTTTGCGGCAGTCTAATGCACTCTCCTAGGCTCCACCATTAATTGGCTGAGATACATCAAATTTGGTCTGGTGTTAACCAGATACATCAATGAACCAATAAGATGATGATATAGAGTAGGGTCCACCAACTCTCCCTCCGAAGCATGAAGCTTCTTCTAGTTGGTGATCATGGGTGTAGACATACGTTTGCAATCATCCATCCGAAATATCTTTAGAACATCTACAACATATATTTCTTGCCCCGGGAAAACATGTCCATCCTCCTGCCAAATCTCTATCCCCAAATAATAGTGCATTAGCCCAAGGTCAGTCATCTCAAACTCTGAAGCAAGATCTTTCTTACATCCTTCAATTAGGTGCTCTCCTCCAGTGATGAACAAGTCATCAACATATAGCAGAAGAGTGAGCGGAACACCACCAACCGCAATGTGGTATAGGTTGGGATCTGCCTCACTCTTCTGAAATCCAATCAAAAGAAAGTAGGAATCAATTTTGGAATACTAAGCCCGAGGGGCTTGCTTCAGACCATACAAGGCCCTTTTCAGCATGCATACATGAGAATCTCTCTCATAAATCTCAAAGCCCTGTGGCTGCTCCAAATACACCTCCTCGTGTAGAAGACCATTGAGAAAAGCAGTCTTCACATCCATCTGATGGATCTTCCAACCCATCTCTGCCACGACGGAGATCACTGCTTTGATCGAATGAAATCTAGCCACAGGAGCAAAGGTCTCATCATAATCAACTCCCTCTATCTGTGAGAACCAATGCGCAACAAATCACGCTTTGTACTTCTTGATGCTGCTATCTGCAACATGCTTGATCTTGTAGAGCCACTTGGAAGTCACAATTGACTTCCCCTCTGGTCTTGGAGCCACTTCCCATACCCCATTCTTCATGATATAATTGTACTCTTCCATCATGGCATCTCTCCAAACCTGGTGCATGGAAGCCTCCTCATAAGTAGTAGGTACGGTATCACGCAAGCTAGTCACCTGTGTCATCTAGTTGGAAAATCTCTCAGGTGCCTTGATCTCTCTGACCTCCCTCCTGGGTGGCCCGACAGACTCCTCTGCTTCCTTCACAAGCTCCCTAAGCCAACTTGGCTTTCTCTTCTTGGAAGAAACATCCTGTCGCAGACCCTCCTCTACATCCTCATCAGACAAATGTCTCCCTGAAGAAGTACCAATGATCTGAGATCCTGTACCTGTACCAAGTGTATTCGAATCACCTAAAGGTGTAATCCTGTGATTTGTGAATCTGTCCCTGTACCAGAAGTCCCTGAAGATTAACTCCCTGAAACCGATGCACTTGTAATCTGTGACCCAGTCACTCCTGAAATTGGTGACCTTGTGCCCTGACTTGCTGAACTCTGTGATGCTGTCACCTATGGAGTACTTTGCTGCTCCTCTATCTCAGAATCTAGAGATCTTTTGAAGGCTCGCTCCTCCTCAAATCTCACCTCTCCTCACTACAACTTTCCTTTGTGTAGGAAGGTATATGCGAAAAGCCTTCGAAGTCTCGTCATATCCAACAAAGATACCCCTCTCTTGTAATATCCCAAATACTGATATTCTACTGTTTCACTATTCTAGGGCTTACTTGTACTCTTAAAATGTGCAAGAATACCAAATAAAAACTTGCATGCAAGGTGTCAGGCAAATGGCCCTAAATTATAGCTAAACTAGGGCAAAGATTTGCAGGAAGAAGGTAAACACATACCATACCACGGATAAAATGTTGTGAGTCCTCCAGAAATCTGATGCATGCACGAGGGCTGGATGATAGTGCTCCTCCTCAAGGGTTGACGCCCAACTGCACACGTGTGCCCTCCTTAGGCTGAAGATGACGTTTTTTGGAGAAGAGATGGTCAGATGCTGCTGAAACTTTGTAGGCCTGTCAGTCTTCACCTGTCGGAGAGATGGACTGCCACATGTAGAGATTTGGCCTCCTCTAAGTGCCCTAGCAAATTCTTTTGCCTCCTTGGTGCTCACGCCCCTTTCTTCACTGAAATGCTGATAACTGCCCTAGATAAGTAAATTGGTAACTGATAATCACTCTATGCTGTGGGATGAGCCTGCTGAGAAAGAGGAAGCTAACATGCAGAGGAAAGACTGGGTTTTGGGGTCCCAACGAATCCTTCTGAGGTTTCCTAGCTGCAAAACGTGAACCTGCAAATAATCCTTCTGAGTGTGCTGGATCACTGAACACTGATGTATAAGATGATTGCTGTTGATAAACCTGGATGGTCTATCCTAAAAGAGACTAGGGCATCTAGTTCCACTGCCGAACCCTCGTTAGCTGAAGACGCCATCTTCAACCCCAACTGCTGTTGCTCAAAACTCCAAATCAACAATAATAATCATAGATAATCTCTTTGGTCCAATAACCCCTCTTAAATAGAATAACATGTACTTTTGGGGTTTGCATGTCACTTTTAGGGTTTATGCTTTGCTTTTTCATGCATGCAATTCTAATTTCATGTTGACTTTAGGACTGAAGAAATAAGGCCTGCATGCTCCGCATGCTTTAGGATATGAACTCTGATGGCCTTCTTACTACACTAATGACTTAATAATACTGAATTGATGTACCTTTTTGCTCCTAGTGCTATCAGTCCTCAGTTATTCCTTTTTTTTCAAGACTTGCTCGAACCTATGGGAATAAGATAGGTTAACAGGTGTCTCAGGGTGGTTTAGTTGGAAGAGGACATTACATCTCTCCTTTAGCCTCTAACTTTGTCCTCTTCTCAGAAAGGACATGTGAGTATGTAAGGCATCCAAAAATACGAAAGTGGTCTATCTTAGGCATTTTCCTAGTGAACATCTCCTTAGGAGTTTTGCACGCGAAGGCACAGTGCAGACTCTTGTTCAGTACATAAACAATAGTACTACAAGCCTTTGCCGATAGAAAGAAAGGAAGACTTTGATCATGCAGCATGGCTCTAGTTGCACCCACTATAGGACGGTTCTTCCTTTCAAGCACTCCATTTTGCTGTGGAGTGTAAGGAACTGTCAACTACCTCTTGATCCCCTCTTGTCTACAAAACTCATCGAATGCATGGGAAGTATACTCACCCCCATTGTTTGATCGAAGTACCTTGATCTTCTTTCTTGTCTGGTTCTCCACAAGAGCTTTGAACTCTTGGAACCGAAGCAATACTTCCTCTGATCTCTTGCCTCTAAGGAAATAGATCTAGGTCTTCTTGGAAAAGTCATCGATGAATGTAACATAATACTCATAACCTATCAAAGAGGTAGATGACATGGGACCACATAAATATGAATGTATCAACTCAAGCACTCCCTCTGATTTGCTATCGCTGCTCGAAAAAGAAGTCTTGGTGTACTTTCCCAAAGCACACCCTCTGCAAACACCACTCGACTCTGTGCTGAAGTCTGGCATACCTGTAGTCATGTCTCTCAGCTTCCTCAAAGCTAGAAGATGAAGATGGGCCATCCTTCTTGCCATAACTCACACAACTCATTGCTTCTTTGAGTGTGTGATAGTGCATGATGTGGCTGGAAGAGAAGCTTGTACAGTTTCCCGCATCTGACTCCAATCGCATATGAAGTAGATGGACCTGCTACTTTGGGAAAGATGTGAACTTTCCCATCTAGGACATATACTCCAAAGCCTTTGTCCTCAATCATGGAAATTGAAACAGGGTTCTTCTTCAGCCTAGAGACATACAAGACATCCCTCAGAAACATAGGTTGCATGGACTCCTTGTCAAAACGGACCGTCCCACGCCCAACTGCTCTCACCACTGTATCATCTCCCAACACAACCTCCAACTCCAAATCTATCTTTGACATCTCGACGAACATGTCTCGATCACCTGTTATGTGACTCGAAGCTCCACTATCAATGTACCAAGTGGAGGAAGTAGTGGAAGCACTCAATGATTGCTCGACAACCATGGAATGCTCCATGTGACCCTCAATGTCCCTGCTGGTGATGTCCTCTCTGCACTAACACCAGCAAAGAGAGAAAAATCTCTCTCAAATCTAGCATCAAACTCATCAATCTTTGCTGAAGCTATTGTCTGCTGTTTCTTTTTCTTCTTGTTTGGACGATGTCCAACATAGTGTCCAAACTTTTGGCAAGCAAAGCTTTTCACTTTGCTCATGTCTTTCTTCTCTCCATCATGCTGCTTGGTTCCATCTTTAAAACCCTTCTTGAACTTCTTCTTCTTATTACCTTTTGCTGCCAATGCCACATTTTCCTGTATCTCTGTGATGCGACGAACTGCTCTGTAAGTATCCCCTACGTGTCTCCTCCTGTATGAGATCATCCGAAAGTCGATTCCATGTCGGCATGTTCTCTCAACCAATGATGGTTTGCACAAACACACTCCACTGTTGAGTCACGCCATTTAAGGTTGTACGCACCGTCTTAGTACCTGCTACAACTTTTCCTACAGCTGCAAGCTCATCTGTGTAATGTTGGTAAGATAGGAAGCCATGCCTTCCCCTTTGCTCATGTGCACATTCTTCAACTTCTCCCTTAACACTATCTTCCTGTTTTCATTTGAACCAGGGTAAAGATTTGTCAAAGAAGTCCACATATGAAAAGCATTTGTTTTTGCTGATATGTGAGGGATTACATGATCCTTCATGGCATTAGGTATAACCCTCCTTGCCTTCACATCTCTCTTCATGAAAGCAGTCTTATCAACGACATCGGTAGGTACTATTACAGGACTTGATGTTGTACTGTTTACAATGTCCCATAACTCATTTTCTTCAAGTATCAACATGATTCTAGCCTTCCATGGCCTGAAGTTTGTAGCCCCATCCAATTTGTCTTCAACTCTAATAAGCCCAAACACCATGGCTACAACTTGTAATTCTCAAGCCACTTGTTCATGAAATTTTTTCCACAAACCTTTGTTTTTTTGAATGTTTAAATTTTGAATATTAGCTGCTGCTCTGATACCATGAAAGTTTTTGGGAATCCCAATCCCGGTTTCAAGCTTGATAGCTTCTCTACGTATTTTAATGCCCAAACCATTGTATGCACAATTTTCAAGAAAAAATGACTAAACTAGATTACATGGAATTCTTTTTCAAAATTAAACAATTCAGAAATTATCTTCTAGTTAAAAATTTCAAACTTAGAAATTTATAACAGCAAAGCACACATGAAAATAACACAAATATTTTTGACCAATGGTCCAGGATAAAACCCCTAAGGGAAAACCTGTCTCTGAGAGAGATTTTATTTCTTTAGGGTAAAATACAAAAATTAAACAACAGTACTTATCATTTTTCCCTTTCTCGAAAACTGAACCTTCATTACTGTACGGAACCTCAATTTTTGTGCCAAACTTTTGCCTTGGAAATTGTGCCAAATTCTGCCTATACATACATAATTAAATTTCCATACTTTTTTTCTCGAAAAGCGTGCCCAGTCTGTACTGCTATACGTCTTCAAAATTTGTGCCAATGTACCTTGAAATTCGTGCCCAATCTGTACTACTGTACGACTCCTCAAAATGTGTGCCAGATGTTGCTATATGGATTCGCCTCGAAATTCGTGCTGCTGTACAGATTCACCTCGAAATTTGTGCCCAACTTTGTTGAACGGAATCACTCCTCGATTTCAGTGCCTAGACTATCCTCCTTGATTTTTGTGCCAAAAATTGTTTTCTCTCTCCTTCTGGTTTAAATTCTCTTCAAACCCTCTCTTTCTCTTCTTCTTCTTCTCTCCAAATCTGCTCTTTGAAAAGTGAATAATGAATTGAGTTTGCCTTGCCCTATTCCCTTTTTGTTGATGGTAACTTCCTCTTCAATCTAATGGTCAAGATTAGATTAGATGAAGGGTTCTCATTAAATGCTCAATTAAATAATTAATAAATGACATTTAGTGCACCTCATGTCATTTAATAAAGTATGAACACCCCCTTTTTAATTAATCACTCACTTAACTTTTATTAAATATGAACTTCGGATAAACCATGACTTTTACCTTTTAATGAAGGCACTTTAAAATTGTAAAGTACGTCTCACTTCATTAATTAAATATGACTAGGGGTCACCAATTAAAGTGTCCTTGTCCACCCAAGGCAATGCTAGGTGAACAAACACTTCGTAGGTAACTTTTCAACACTCCTTACCGAGGAAGGTGTTTTTCACCACTCGCAATTTGTCTTTGAAATAGACATGCTTCCCTTTACCCAAAGACTTTGTGAGAATGTCAGCTACCTGCTCATTTGTAGAAACATACTGCAACTGTACAACCCCTCTCTGAACATAATATCTGATAAAGTGATATCTGATCTCTATAAGCTTTGACCTGTCATGAAATAGCGGATTCTCAGAGAGCTTGATGCAACTCTGATTATCACAATGTATAATCGTAGGTCTTAGCTCATGACCAAACAAGTCTACCATCAGCTTGCGAAGCCACAAAGACTCACAACTAGCCTGACTGGATGCCATGTACTCAGCCTCAGCAGAACTCAATGCTACGGACTTTTGCTTCCGATTGAACCATAACACAACTGCCGAGCCCAAACTGAAGGAACAATGAGAAGTGCTCTTCTGGTCTGAAACACTACCTGCCAAATTTGAATTGTAAAGCCAACCAATCCCACTCCATCAGATCTCCTGTAGTTCAAACCATAATCAACTGTACCAGTAAGATATCTCAAGATGTGTTTTGCGGCAGTCCAATGCACTCTCCTGGGCTCCACCATAAATTGACTGAGAGTGTTTACCGCAAAACTCAAATTTGGTCTAGTGTTAACCAAATACATCAACGAACCGATAAGCTGACAATATAAAGTAGGGTCCACCAACTCTCCCTCTGAAGCATGAAGCTTCGTCTAGTTGGTGATCATGGGTGTAGACATAGGTCTACAATCATCCATTCGAAATCTCTTCAGACATCTGTAGCATATTTTCCTTGCCCTAGGAAAACATGTCCATCCTCCTGCCAAATCTCCATCCCCAAATAATAGTGCATCAACCCAAGGCCAGTCATCTCAAACTCTGAAGCAAGATCTTTCTTACATGCCTCAATTAGGTGTTCTCCTCCAGTAATGAACAAGCCGTCAACATATAGCAGAAGAATGAGTAGAACACCACCAACCATAATGTAGTATAGGTTGGGATTTGCCTCACTCTTTTGAAACCCAATCAAAAGCAAGTAGGAATCATCCCTGGAATACCAAGCCCGAGGGGCTTCCTTCAGACCATACAAGGCCTTTTTCAGCCTGCATACATGAGAATCTCTTTCATAAATCTCAAAGCCCTATGGCTGCTCCAAATACACCTCCTCCTATAGAAGACCGTCGAGAAAAGCAGTCTTCACATCCATCTGATGGATCTTCCAACCCATCTCTGCCACGACGGAGATCACTGCTCTGATCGAAGAAAATCTAGCCACTAGCGCAAAGGTCTCATCATAATCAAGTCCCTCTATCTGAGAGAACCCATGCGCAAGAAATTGTAAATTTTCCTTTAATATTCAACTAGGGCTAAATAGTGCATGGAAAATATTAACTGATAACCACACATGAATATCTTTTACAGTATGCAGTGGAATATAAAACTGAGAAATAAATCACAACATCACATCATGATATTGACACTATTATTTTGGGTATGGAAACCCCCGGAAAAACCCATGATGGGAAAACCAGTGCAGCAGTCAAATATAGATTTTATTATGAGAAAATATGGAACTTTTACAATCACTGCAAATTCACTCAAACCTAGCGAATGCAGTACCCGACAGAATCACTAGGCAAATCCTAGCTAAACCTCAACACCCTCCTGTGTGAGTGTACATCCCAGCTGTACGAAGCTCAATGATCCTACTGCTCGCTCCTCCGTCATCTCGGCTAAATCCTCTGTTTGACTTTCTCTCCTTGTCTGTATCCTGTCTCTGTTTGAATACAAGTGTGTTCTCTCCACCAATTGATCTCTCTTTTATAACTTTAGGTAAAGCGAAAACCCTAATTTCACTTTCACTTTAACTAGTGGTAAAGCAAAAACCCTAATTTCACTTTTACTTTAACTAGTGGTTCACTAAAGTTAATTTAGATCACTTTAATTTATTTTCCAAAGTAAACTTGGGAAAAGTAAATTAACTACAACTGGTTTCCTATTTTAAGTCTTCTGCATGCAAGAACACATGCATGCAGGAAGACCTTCCTTGTTGCTACTAGTTTAACAGTCCCTCTCAACGACTAAGGGATTCGGTAGCAACCCCAACTTATCCCTCAACTTCACAAAACTCTGTCTGCAAAGTGCCTTGGTGAAAATGTGCGCCACCTGCTCATCTGTCTGTATGTACTCCAACCGAATGGTTCCCCTCTGAACACAATCTCTCAAGAAGTGGTATCTGATATTTATGTGTTTGCTCCGGTCATGGAACACTGGATTCTCAGATAGCCTAATGCCACTTTGATTGTCACGGTGAACTACTGGAACCTCTATCTCACACTCGAACAACCCTGCAAGTAACTTCCTTAGCCACATACCCTCACAAGCAGCCATGCTGGCTGCCATGTACTCAGTCTCTGCCGAGCTCAATGCAATTGACTTCTGCTTCCTGCTGAACCAAGAGACAACCCTTGATCCGATGCTGAAACAACAATCTGAAGTACTCTTTCGGTCCTCTACACATCCTGCCCAGTCAGCATCCGTGAAACTTGCTAACTGTACACTCCCCGTGCGCTCATAAACCAATCCATACTCCACTGTACCTCTGATTTAGCGAAGTATGTGCTTTGCAGCTATTTAATGCACTCTTCGAGGGTCCACCATGAACTGACTCAAAGAGTTGACTGCAAAGCTGATGTCTGGTCGAGTGTTGACCAGATACATAAGCGATCCGATAAGCTGACGATACGAGGTAGGATCAAATCCGTATGATCCTGATGCATCAATCTTCCTCCAGTTGGAAACTAGAGGTATGGCCATAGGCTTGTAGTCCTCCATCCCGAATCTCTTCAGGATCTCTACTGCATACTTCCCCTGTCCGATGAAGAAGCATTCATCTCTTTGCCAAACCTCCAAGCCCAAAAAGTAATGCATCAGCCCAAGGTCTTTCATCTCAAACTCTACTGCAAGGTTGGACTTACAGTCTCCAATTAGCCTCTCATCTCCTGTCAAAAAGAGATCATCCACATATAAGACTAGTATGAGAGGCACCTCACCTGTCAAGAAGTACAGGTTGTGGTTAGCCTCACTCCGCTGAAATCCCATCTCCCATAGATAGCTATCAATCCTCGAGTACCATGCTCGAGGTGCCTGCTTGAGCCTGTAAAGAGCTCGATGTAGTCTGCATACGTGCGTCTCCTTGTTCTCCACATCAAACCCCTCTGGTTGCTCAATATACACCTCCTCCTCTATAACTCTGTTGATGAAGGCAGTCTTGACGTCCATTTGATGGACACGCCAACCCATCTCAACTGCTAGTGAGATAATGTTCCGAATGGAAGAATACCTGGCAACAGGGGTGAAGGTCTCCTGATAATCAATACGCTCCTTCTGTGAAAACCCCTTTGCCATGAAGCGCACCTTGTACTTCATAATGGAGTCATACTCCGCAACCATAGCTTCCTGCCACACATCATGTTATGCAGCTTCCCCGAAGCTGAAAGGTTCAGAGTTAATCAGCTCTGTCATCAGTGCCATATAACTAAGCCTCTCTGGTGGTACACTCCGTCTAAGCCTGCCTGGAATCCTGCACTGTGGATCTAAACCACTTAGGCCTTGGCCTAGTGTCAACCTGCTGTGGCTGCTGGATATCCGTCTCCTGTTGCAGCTCATCCTTCAAGTCAATGACTGAAGGATCCTGTTCACCTGACTCCCTCTGACCATTAGAACATGTGCTCTGTGTCTGTACCTGTACTTGTACATTTGGCTCCTCCAACTTGACTCCCGACTCCTGTGCTGGTTGTTGCTCTGCTGGTAAGTACAGAGATCTCCGCAAGGCCATGTCCTCATCGAACTGGACATCCCTGCTCACAATGATCCTCCTGCGAGCAGAGATGTAAACTCTATATGCCTTCGAAATCTCGCTGTAACCAACAAGTAACCCCTTCTCTCCAGAAGGGTCCAGCTTCTTCCTATTGTCAGCGTGAACATGACAATAGCAGACACTGTCGAATATGCGAATGTGACTCACATCTGGCCTAGCGCCTGTGAAGACCTCCTCCGCTGTCTTCCTCCCGAAGGCTGTGTGGGGACACTTGTTTTGAATGTATACTGCAGTCCTGTATGCCTCGGCCCAGAGGAATAGTGGTAATCCCTGATCAAATAGCATGGCCTTGGCTGCTCCAACCATAGTCCTGTTCTTCCGCTCTGCAACTCCATTGTGCTGTGGGGTATGGGACACAGTGTGCTCCTTCTTGATTCCCTCAGCTGAACAATACTCCATGAACTCATTGGAAGTGTACTCACCCCTGTTTTCTGTCCTCAACACTCGAATCTTCTTTCCTGTTTGGTTCTCCACAAGAGTCTTGAACTTTCGGAACCTCTCAAATACCTCTGACTTGGCCTTCAGGAAATAGATCCAGGTTTTCCCGGAATGGTCATCAATGAAGGTTATGCAGTAACTGTAACCACTGAACGAATGGACACTCATAGATCTGCATACATCCGAATGCACCATGTCCAAGGGCTCCTTAGACTTGTGCTCACTCTGTGGGAAATGCTTCCTAATGTTCTTCCCCAAAACACAACCATTGCAGTGGTTATGCTTTTCCTCTTGTACCTGAGGAACTCCAATGACTGCCTGTCTCAAATGCTTCAGTGCTCCATGGTGTAAGTGTGCCATCCTCTTATGCCACAACTCACCTTGACTGCTGCTGCTGCTGTTTTTGACTAGAGCCTTTGCAGGCTCAAAGTGTAATCTGTACACTTTCCTGCTCCTTCTGCCAATCACCTGATCCAAGCTCCTATCTGACCCCTTAGGCCTGATATACACTCTATGGTCATGGAACTTCACCTGATATCCCTTGTCCTCCAAAGTGGAGACTGATATAAGGTTCTTGGTCAGTCCTGAAACATATAACACATCAGCAAAAATGAGGGGTTTGCTAGACTCCCTCTCAAATGAAACAGTGCCAACTCCCTGCGCCTGATACCGCACATCATCACCCAGCTCAACGTGGATCCCTGTTCCACCCTCCTGCAAGTCTTTGAAGAATCTCTTCTGTCCAGTCATGTGACTAGATGCTCTATTGTCAATGTACCATATGCTGCTCCCTGTGGTGCTTGCCACGCAAGCTATCAAACAGAACTCCTCATCGAAGTTCTTGCTAAACTCATCCACCTATGCAGATCCAGGATCTGAGTGTTACTCTTCTTCTTCCTGTCTGGGCACTGGGAGGCAAAGTGTCCCTGCTTGTGGCAGATAAAACACTTGACCTTCGACACGTCAAGGTTCTTCTTACCATCCTTCTTTCTCTATGCCTTCCCCTTGCTCTTCACTATAAGGGCTAGAGCCTCCTCATCCACAATCTGTGGGGCACTGCTGGATGAGCCTGATCCTTGACCCATGTGGGTCTCCTCTTGCACAAAGTCATCCCATAGTCTTTGTCAATCAAGGAGCTTCTCCCTAGCCACAACACCTTTGACAAAGGTGTCCCATGGCTTATAGAAGCCATTGAGGGCTATCCGAACTAGCTCCTCATCCATTGTCTTATAGCCAACAACTCCAAGCTCGTCCCTGATCTATGTGAGCCTTGTGAGATAAGGCACCACTCCTTCTCCCTTGGCCATCTTAGTGTTGCACATCCTCTCTTGCAACACCATCTTTCGGTTCTCGTTCTTGCTTTGGTACAGACTCTCCAAAGCCGTCCACATCTCTGTTGCGGTCTTCTTACCAGAAATGTGAGGGACTATATGGTCCTTCACTCTATCCATGATAATCAGCATGGCTCTGGAATCAATCTTCTTCCAAGATGCTAAATCTGTCGAATCTGTGGGTGCAACCTTCGTGGAGTCAATGTGCTCCTCTAGATCACTGACATCCAGGATCCTTATGATCCTTTCTTTCCATGTAGGAAAGTTCTGTGCACCCTGGAGTCTATCCTCAACTTTCAACTGCACGGCCATAGTGAAGTGTACCTGTCAAACCCTAGATCTGGAAGTTTAGGTTTGTGTCTTCCTATAGATCTGCCCTTGATCTATCACTGCTGCTGCAAATTTCTTAGCTTTAGCTCACCAGAGCTCTGATACCATGTAAATTTTCCTTTAATATTCAACGAGGGCTAAACAACGCATGCAAAATATCAACTGATAACCACACATGAATATCTTTTACAGTATGCAGCGGAATATAAAACTGAGAAATAAATCACATCACATCACGATATTGACACTATTATTTTGGGTATGGAAACCCTTGGAAAAACCCAAGATGGGAAAACCGGTGCAACAATCAGATATAGATTTTATTATGAGAAAATATGGAACTTTTACAATCACTGCAAATTCACCCAAATCTGGTGAATGTAGTACCTGGCAGAATCACTGGGCAAATCCCAGTTAAACCTCAACACCCTCCTGTGTGAGTATACGGCCCAGCTGTACGAAGCTCGATGATCCTGCTGCTCGCTCCTCCGTCTTCTCTGCTAAATCCTCTGTTTGACTTTCTCTCCTTGTCTATACCTGTCTCTGTCTGAATACAAGTGTGTTCTCTCCACCAATTGATCTCTCTTTTATAACTTTAGGTAAAGCGAAAACCCTAATTTCACTTTCACTTTAACTAGTGGTAAAACAAAAACCCTAATTTCACTCACTTTAACTAGGGGTTCACTAAAGTTAATTTAGATCACTTTAAATTATTTTCCAAAGTAAACTTAGGAAAAGTAAATTAAATACAACTGGTTTCCTATTTTAAGTCTTCTGCATGCAAGAAACATGCATGCAGGAAGACCTTCCTTGTTGCTACTAGTTTAACAGAAATCATGCTTTGTATTTCTCGATGCTTCCATCCACAACATGCTTGATCTTGTAGAGCTACTTGGAAGTCACAACTGACTTCCCCTCTGGTCTTGGAACCACTTCCCATACCCCATTCTTCATGATGGAATTGTACTCTTCCATCATGGCATCTCTCCAAACTTGGTGTATGGAAGCCCCGTCATAAGTAGTAGGTACGGTATCACGCAAGCTAGTCACCTGTGCCATATAGCTGGAAAATCTCTCAGGTGCCTTGCTCTCTCTAACCTTCCTCCTGGGTGGCTCGACAGATTCCCGTGCTTCCTTCACAAGCTCCCTAAGCCAACTTGGCTTTCTCTTCTTGAAAGAAGCATCCTGTCGCAGACCCTCCTCTACATCCACATCAGACAAATGTCTCCCTGAAGAAGTACCAATGATCCGAGATCCTGTCTTTGGTGAAGCTGTACCTGTACCAAGTATATCCGAATCACCTGAAGGTGTAACCTGTAACCTTGTGATCCGTGAACCTGTCCATGTACTAGAAGTCCCTGAAGACTGAGTCCCTGAAACTGATGAACTTGTAATTTGTGACCTAGTCACTCCTGGAACCGGTGACCCCGTGCCTTGACTCGCTGAACTCTGTGATGCTGTCACCTATGGAGTACCTCTGCTACTCCTTTATCTCAGAATCTAGAGATCTTCTAAAGGCTCGCTCCTCCTCAAATCTCACCTCTCTTCTCATCGTTTTGAATAGTCAACTTAGTAATTAGTACTTATTGCATCAGTTGATGTTCAGAGGGGTGATGGAGTGGAATTGAGACTAGCAAAGTGAATCACATAGTATCAATCATCACCTTTGGGGCTTGTACCTGGTAACCAAGACTTCATGGGAGGTCACACATCCTAAGAATCCTTTGGCTCAAGCATGCTTTATTGTGGAGTTTTTCCCACAGTCAAGCCTGTTGTCCGTCGATTGCGCACCAGCAGCAAAAATCTTCCGAAAGTTGTCTCCTCACTTAAGAAAGTGGGAGAGGTGTGACCTTGGCGGCAAGCACAGAGCCAGGTACTGTCACCTACTCCTAGCTCCTCCGTTTAGGCTAACTCTTAACGAAGCCAAGGGGTGTAGTCCTTAACAAAGAGTTTCTATGGCTCAATGTGTTTAAGTTAAGTTGTAATGTTTGAATGATACAGATGGGTGTTGTTTAGGAGTTATTATGATGAAAGATGATTATAATTATGAAAATTCGACACAAGACAGGCAATCCACGTTGCTGCACTGGATTAACAGATGAACAATATATCAAGAACTTGTAAAAATAAAGTGCATTTACAGACAAAGATTTTTTATAAGCCAAGTACAAATGATCCAGATTAATAATAATGCATAAAATAATAGACCAGTGCCTTATGGAGTCGAAGCTCTGCAATGCTTAAAGAAATAACAAGAAGTCTTGAAATAAAGCTAGTGGATATGTTATGTGAGTGCTCTTGGTACTTTTTAAAGATTTTAGTGGTCTTGTTTATTATGGCTTTGAAACAAAGAAGGTATCAGAGACCAATCGGGAAAGTGTTCAAAGTCATTCCGTTCTAGACATGTCGGGCTGGTGTCTTGGAGGATTGACCAACTAGCCTTGACTCTAAGACAACGAGGAGTTCTGGCGCCCTTACTGAGAATAGACTTGAATACTTTCTACAACGTCGGTGCGTTGGTTATGGGTAAAATTTTTATTATGTTATTATTGCGAACTTAGAAAGTCCATTCACCGTTCTGAGTACGAGCCCAACTATGACAGTCGACAGAGCATACTAGGTGAAGGATATCAACGAAGTAAATTAATTAGAGGGGAAAATAAGTTGAAAGGTTTTATTAAAAGAATTAATTAAAACCCTCCGACAGAGAGCGCTCTTGACTTTGTCTTATGACAAAAGTTCAAGAGTCTTATCTATCTATATGTCTAAGTGCAAGGATGATGCAAAAATTAATATGCTCTTCGACAGAGAGTGCTCTTGACTTGGATTCTGGCAAGTTCAAGAGACTTAAAAATTAATTAATAACTTACAAAAAAGCAAAGTACATGAAAATAAAAGAAAAATTAATTAAACTCTTCGATAGAGAGCACTCTTGATCCACCTTACGCTGAGATTCAAGAGATTTTGGTTCTTTTTAACTTTCGCAATATTATATCGAATGAAAATAAGATCCAAGCTAAAACTACGTAGAAGAAACAAGAATCTTTCTTTTTTCTAACTTTTATGAAAACAAACTTCTAAATATGAAACTACTCTTTCCTATTCTACTCTAACAAATTATTGAGCAAAACATGAAAATAAAGAGACGATACAAAGCTTCCCCCAAATGGGGGAAGAGGAGTGTGGGAGCCTTTATCCCACTTGCTTTTTATTATCTTTTTTACAATGCTTTCTTTGACTTTGCTTTTGCCTTTTCCTGAAAGAACAAGGTGAGAAAGGGAGGGAAAGAAGAGGGAAATATTTTGTCTTTGTTCTTTGCTTGCTTTCTTGCTTGCCTTTAGCCTTTGGGCTTTTCTCGATTTTTCCTAAAAGTAAGAGCTTTAAACACTTGAAACATTATGTGTTAATAAAAAAATTAAAAGAAATAAAACTACAAACTAACTCTTAAAAAAGGGGAAACTTCTACGGTGAAAATGGAGGAAAGGGAGAGGAGAAAAGGCTATGAAATGGGAGAGAGGAAAGGCAAAAAGAGGGCTATCCAAAAGGGTAAAAGAGGGTTGCAAAAAGAATGAAAGATGGCTGCAAACTTAAGTGAAGAAAGAGGGAAAGAGGGCAGCGAAGAGGAAACAGAAAAAGCAAGCCAAACAAGGAAATAGAAGTGAAGCCAAAAGATGGAAAAAAGGAGACTAGGGCTTCCTAAAGTAACCGGTAACCAAAGAAAAGACTTCTTGCGGATGGAACACAAGATAGAGAGAGAGATTCTCAGCTTTCTTTTTGCATTAAAAAAAGACGATCCCTGTAGGTTCTGCAATAACAAAGTGTTAAACAAAAATTGGTTGCTTGAAGCCTGGGATAGAAGCCGCTGAGCTCACACCCTTCTTCAACCTGTGAAGCCTAATAACACACCACAACTCAATACAAAAGTGAGATCAAAATAATATGCTAGTATGCTAAGAAAATTTAATCAAGATCAACATTGCGTATATACTGATTACTCATGTCCATTAAGATACCAATCTACTTCGCATAAACAACAAAATTGAAACAACAAATTGCTATTCTACCGTGCCAACAATGGCCTTCTTGAGCTAGCAAATATTATTTGATCTCATGCAAGTATTAAAGAAATAGGGGTTAGAGACAATATCACCTCAACCATTCAGAAGCTACCACATGCAAGAACTCATAGACCTCCAAAGTCGAATCTTTATTAACAATTCAAAGCAAATGCTTGATACAATTTTCTCAGGGTAACTTTGCTACAAAGTTCCATGTTGTGGAGCTCAAAATAGCCTCTACTTATACAAACATGAAAGAAAATAGGGCTAAAATCCCTAAATCCGGACTAATAGTAACACCGAAGTAATTGAATGAGCTTAGCATGATGATTTGGAGTTGAACTGAGCTGCAACTGAGTGCTGGAGTAATGAGGGGGGGTGAGGTGGCTCATCCTCCCTCATAATGATCACCCAACCAATAGATAACCCACACTTCAACCAAAAACGAATTTGACCAAAGAGGGCAAATTTCTGACTGATAGTTCAACTGCTACACTCCGATACTTGATCTGAAACTGACCGATATTGATTGGAATCATCATAAATGCTCCGTGCCATGTCATTTAGCCTTTTATTTTATTCAATTTGGTTTATTTTGGAGAGTTTTTTGATTATCTCCAAAATATTCATTTTTAATATTTTAATTAATAATTTCTCCGTAAATGACTTTTTTGAGAAATTATTAATTATGAGGCTGAATGAACTTCTGAAACTTGGGGATAGCTGGTTGGTTGATCACTGATTATTTTTGGCTTAAGGTTAGAGCGTTCAATCACTGAATTCGGGTTCCGGATGACTGACATATTACAAATTTAAATTTTTCCATTTAAACTATGGAAAAATTTAATTAAAAACTTAGGAAAAATTAAAAATCCAACGCTTTCGGTAAAAATTTTCAGAATTTTTTTATCTGAGGGTCCTAGTGACTTAGGACATGACCATAGTCTATTCTAATAATGTCTAGTAGGTTTATACATACTCAGTTGGGCTCTAATAACCCCCGAAGGCCCAGAATTCAAAATCGGGCATTCCAGCTTTAGAGGAAGCGGGAGAAAACCTCGTCGATTATACTCGGCTATAGGCAAAGCATAATTGACAAGGAAAAAAAACTCCCTGGAATACCTTAGTTGAAATTCTACGTCTTAGGAGATCGAACCACTCATAACACCCTACTAGCACATTTTATTACAAACCCCACGTGGCCATGGTCATAATTACTTAAAACAAAAACTGACTAGCCAAAACTGGCTAGGCACAAAGGCGGATCATCTGATACACTAGAACACAAACATTTATCATGTTTGTCAAATGGCGGCTCCTCAGCTAATCCAACTATGGTACAAATAAGTTGGTAACATCTGGCTCCAATCACGGGACGGGTACTCGCTTGATTTATTGATCAAAGAGAGTGCCTGAGAATCCAGGAATCTCTGGTACCCCTTGGTCATCTTGGAGGTTGTTTCGATAAAAAGGCTTCAAATGTTGACCATTCACGAGCAAGTTTAAAGTATCTCCATCCATGGTGTTAAGTAAAATGAATTGGTGCCAATAGTATCACGGATGATAAATGGGCCTTTCCAAAGGCTGTCGAACTTTCCATGCTTCCCATGCTTCTCCCTTCTCTTATCCCATAAGATAACAGTATCTCCCCCCTGGAAAGATCTTGGCCTAGCTGACTTATCAAAAGTGCCCTTCATGCTTTTTTGATGCCTGAGTGACTGATCAAGGGCAGCTCTTCTAGATTCATCCAACTCTATTATTTGATTGATCCTCTGCTCCATTTCTAATTTTTCTGTGCCATATTCACTTAACATTTTGAAGATCGGAATCCGCATGCTGATCGGAAGGGTGGATGTGAGTCCATACACTAACTCAAAAGGTGACTTTCTAGTTGAGTTCTTCTTGGTAATTCTATCCGCACATACTGCATACTTAATCTTGCTATCCCATGCTCTTTTATTATCACCCACAGTCTTCTTAAGGATAGTCATCAAAGTTTTGTTAGTGGACTCAGCGAGTCCATTGCCCTGTGGATAATAATCTGATGAATGGGATAGGATAATGCCATATTTAAAACAGAAGTCATTTACTTCTCCCAAACTGAAATCTTTGGCATTATCGGTTGTTATTTTAAGGAGAGTCCCAAATCTGGTAATGATTCTTTCCTCAATGAAATCTATAACAACCTTCTCAGTGGCATTCTTAGTATGTATGGCCTCTACCCACTTAGTGAAATAATCAGTTGCCGTAAGAATCCAGCAAAAACCATTGCTAGAGTCATCCTTAAATTTTCCAATAAAATCAAACCCCCACTGTTGAAAAGGGGCAAGGACCACAACCGGTGTAAGAGGAAGTGCAGCCAACTTCTGCTTCCCCGTGAAAAGCTGACACTCTTGGCAACACTTGACATGTTTGTGAACATCTGCGAAGATAGTGGGCCAATAGTATCCAACTCTCAAGATTTTGCGGGCAATTGTATTCACTGCATAATGGCCTCCACAAAATCCCGAGTGAAATTCAGTCAAGATTTTCTTGGAATCTTGTTCATTAATACATCTAAGTATAATGCCATCTGGGTTCCTCCAACCTAGACCCTCTTGGGTAAGGCAATATCTAGCAGTCTTGAGTCTTAAATCCCTTCGCTTGTGACCTTTGAGGTGATCAGGGCAAGTGAAATGGAGCAGGAAGAAAATGATGTCAGAATACCAGTGGTTATCAAGTTCTTGAAGCACAAGAGTCATGGCTGGTTGAGGGATATTATTTTCAGCAATCATTTCAATGGCCTCTTCATTTCTTTGAGTGAGCATCTTGGCAAGGCCCTGTCCTTTAACCAATTTGGTAGGCTTTATTTCAAGGTCATACTCCTGGATTTTGGACACCCATGTACCCCTTATTCCTAAACAATCCTGTTGAGACAGGATGTCTTTCACTGCAGTATGGGGAACATACCCAATGACCTTAGAGTATCCAATATATGTTCTGAAATGCTTTAAAGACTTGACCAAGGCATAAGCCTGCTTTTCCATGATGGTATATTTCAACTCAGAATTCTGTAAGGCTCTACTCATGAAAGCTATAGGTTGCTCGAACCCTTCCAAGTTCTTCTAGAGCAACACACTGGCAATAGTGTCTTCTGAAGCAAAAGAAAAAATCATGAAATCTTTTGTGTAATCCGGGCTAACTAAGACTGGAGACTTGGTGATGGCATTCTTAATAGAATCAAAGGCTTCTCTACCCTCATTTGTCCATACAAACTTGGCATTTTTCTTAAGTAAAGCTTGCATAGGTTTCATGAGTTTGGCCAAGTTAGGAATAAATCTTCTGATAAAATTTATATGCCCATTGAAAGATTGGAGTGCTTTCACATTCTTAGGTAGGGGAATCTTCCTTATGGCTTCTATTCTCTGAGGGTCAATCTTGACACCATCCTTGTTTATGATGTGTCCCAAGAGTTTTCCTTCTTCTATGCCTAATACTGACTTAGTCGGATTCAAAGAAATACAAAATTTCCTATATCGCTCAAATATCTGCCTGAGATGACCAACATGGCTGGATCTTTCTTTCGAAAACACTGTAAGATCATCTTTGTAGATCTCAATGATTTTACCTATCAACTCCTTGAAGGTATAATCCATGGCCCTTTGAAAAGTAGCACCTGCATTTGTGAGACCGAAAGGCATTCTCAGATATTCAAAAGTGCCCTAAGAAGTTGTGAAGGTGGTTTTGTGCCTATCTTCTTCTTGGATGACTACTTGATTATAACCAAAAAAACCATCTAGCATTGACATCATGCTTGATCCAGTGACCCGTTGGAGGAGGGTCTCCATGTTGGGGAGGGGGTAATTTTCCTTTTGACATGCTATGTTTAGATTTCTGAAATCTATACATATCCTTAAAATCCCGTTCTTCTTTCTAACTGCAACTAAGTTAGAACACCATGTCGAATGTCTCGTAGGAGCTATAATTCCTGCTGCTAACCTTTTTTCTAACTCCTTTTTATAATATTAATAGGTATTTGCCTAAATTTTTGACGGAAAGGCTTTCCTTTTTGACATTCAGGTTTTAAGGGAGTGGTGTGCTGAAAAACATCTTCCCTATATGCTTTAAGCTCGTCATAAGTGAAGGCAAAAACATCCCTATATACTTTGACCAAATTTATAAGGTTGTTCCTTTCCTTTTCAGAGGTTCCTTTTCCAATTTTTATAATTTTCGGTTCTGTTTCCGTTCCAATGTTGATCTCAATATACTCATTGTTCAACATTACTCTTTTTTCTGTCTTGCCTATCAAAGATGTTCTCTAAAGCAACTAGACCACGTGGGACAGGGTTATTAAACTGGTCACCTTCTCCAGGATACTCTTTATTTTCCTCCTGATCATTTACTCTAAAGTTAGAGAACTCATCAATATTATGAATAAATCTTAAGATTTGTTCATCATCTTTGAAAACCTGCCAATGCTCTACATTATCAAGAACATAAGGTTTGAAGTTAACCTCTAAAAGACAATCCCCCTCTAACATCTCATATGACGGTTGAAGTGCTGAAGCTGCAAATGCTAGTTGGTCGGTGACACTATTCTGATCTCTACGGATTGCTTCTATATTAAGGGCATCAAAAAATTCCATTGTATCCCAGACTGCATTCCTATACTTTTTTAATCTTTGACACTTACATGCACACTGACCCTTAACTTGTTGGACAATTAAGTCAGAGTCCCCCTTAATACTAAGCAATTTGATCCCCATGTCCTTGGCCATCTCAATGCCTAGTAGAAGTGCCTTGTACTTTGCCACATTATTGGTTGCCTCAAATTCTAATCTGAAAGCAAAGTTGAAAACTTTACCTTCTGGTGAAACAATGATTATCCCAGCCCATTTTCTTGCTTTAGAATAAGCTCCATCAAAGTTCATCCTCCACAATTCATTAAGTTTTTCATTTTTAATTTCTTCTTGGATAGGCTCTAAGAAAGTGGAGTTGATCTGGTACATCCCTAGTCCACTTGAGTAGTTGACATACTCATTTGATGGTTTCCCTAGGCTTTCTACATGATATCTTCGTTCCTTCTCAGTATGTAACTTAACCAATGAATCTTCTGATGCAGGTACAGTGGTGTATGTCCAGTCCATTTGGATGGATCCCCCTAAAGTGGCACCAAATTTTCTAGATAATAACATACCCCATTTATCTGGCATATCTATGACAAGGATATCCATGGTAACATGGATGTCTGAATACTTGGCTAATCTTACGTGCTGCCTTTCAATCATACCTTCAACTTTGACAGGTCTAGAGTTCATGGCACATACATTTTGGTAAGGGCGAGTGGTTCTAAGGCCAAGTTGCTGCATGACTTTCTTAGTCATAATATTGGATCCCGACCCTGAATCTTGCATACAGTTGTGCAGGAGAAGATCACCTATCATCAATGACATGTAGAAGGGCTGGTGATCTTCTTTTCTTGGGTCCCTAGTATGCAAGATTACAGGGGGATCTCCACAAACATTTTCCTGACTGGGTGAAAGTTGATCTACTGTATTAGCAAAAGTCACTTTCTTGAGAGTTGAAGGTCTTTCAGGTGCAACTATCTTTGAGGTAGGGAGGGGATCATTATCAACTTGAGGCTCTAACATCTTTAACAATTTCGTTTTTTGACTAGGAATCTTACATAACTCAAGTACGGGAACCGGAACTTTGGAGTTTGCCAACCAACTACCTAAATCAAAAGTTAGAGCAATATAATCTAACTTATCATTTATTTCTGGAGGAATATCAGAAATTGTTACCTTTGAAGCAGTTTGGGTAGATGGTCTTTCTCTTGGTCTTTATTGATATGTTATGCCTTTAAAGTTCTGAACGTTGTTGCTAGTTGAAGGCATCTCCCCATAATATTCAGTTAAGTAGTCAACCCCTTGATGAAATTGGTTGGCTTGATTCCAACTATCCTTATGGTCAATATAGATGTCTCCTACATTGTGAATAAATTTAGGCTCGCTTGCAGATGTACTGGGACCGCAACCCTCGGGATAACCATGTTCTTGAACATAGCATGCGTAATGGCAGCCAGATTCCTCATGGAAATCTCTGCATGCTCTACAAAATGGTTTGTAAGGCTCAACTGTATTAGCAGCCTCTAGCTAATGAGGAGGCCTTTGCTCATGGTTAGGATTCTTTCTCTGCCATGTTTGCCTTGCAGGGAAAGTTCGAGAAGGTGGCGGAGGTTGAGTTCTTTCAACAGTTATGACCCCTATGCTGAACCTCTTTAATTTGTGCTAAGTGCTTCTTTTCCATGTCTTGCATTTTTTCTGTCAGGTCCATGAGCTTCTTCTCATAAGCTTCGTTTGACGGCTCTTTCCCTTTATGTTCAACAGTTTTAAGAGGAGTTGATGATCTAGAGTAACCTTGGATGTTTGACTCTCGTGAAGACTGCGTATTCTTATCAATTTTAATGGCCAAATTTTGAGCTTGAAGTAAAGTCGTCGGCTCCTTGTCTCTAATCTAGTACTGGATCTTGCCACTTAACGCTTCAATGTAATAATCCAAAGTGGAAGCTGCAGGAGGAGCATAAGTGGCAGGGATGGAATTTGACAACTCAGTGAACCTATTATTGAACTCATCCATGGTTTCTGTTTCAGATTTCTTTATACTAGTCAAAGCTGCTACTAGATGTCTAGGTTCCTTTTTACTGCCAAACTTTCCAAGGAAAGCAGTCTTGAAATCCGCTATCATAGTGAAAGAGTTGTTTGGCAAATTATCATACCAATTTCCAGCTTTGCCATCCAAAGACAGAGCAAACAGGGTCATGTAAACATCTTCATGTTTGCCAGCACCCCTGACATAAGAACCATAGTGTCTGGAGAAATTTCTGATGTGCTGCTCAACAGAGATAGAGGCATCAGCGCCATTAAAAGTCATAAGCTTATCAATAGCCTTTTCAGGTATGTCATGAGGCTGACCTGCTATCTGAGTAAAATTGAGTTGAGTTAAAAACTCACCCATTATGTTAGGAAAACAGTTATTGTTTTGAAAATTTTCTAAGTTTTCTTGAAATAAAAAGTGGATGTCTGAAACAGACTTAGATCCAAGTTCTACAAGGATCCTACGAGAAGCTAGTTTGTTCAGTCTCCTCCTATAAACCTTTTCAGGGTCAGGGATGAAATTGAGCAAACCTTCGGAGTTTCTTGTAGTCGAATACCTTGAGGTGTTAACTGACAGTGGAGTCGCCAGGTGAATTCAAGTCTAATTCCTGAGAGTGATTGGACAAAAATCTACCAAAAAGGGGAAAAAAAGGTAAAAAACTAAAAAGAAACAAAAGGTCGTCCAGGTAAAAAACTAAAAATAAAAAATTTAGTTGTCCAGATCATTTTTTCCCAGTTCTGCCTTCCTAGCTAGCATAAGAAACTGCACAGTGCAAACCCAAATTTTAAGAATATTCTTATCTGCCATCGCACTAGTATTCTTATCTGCATACATGCACCCTGGTAACAGTGTTCTATCCTGCTTTGGCATAGAACCGTAAGTTCTGGACGTCTACTCTTTAGAATTGGTAAACAAAATTCTGGTGTCTGCTAAAACTCACTTGCATCCCTGATGTTATATGTATAGATCAGTCATTGTAAGGTATGTATTGCATATTGGAGCAAATTCATATAAAAAACTTTTCTGGAAAGAGGATATATATCGTGGACTATATAATACTCTGACTATATTGGGTGCACCTCCCAACAGCCAGTTCAGATCTCCCAAGCCACGGTGAGAATGGGGGTGCCTAGTGCCTACTAAGCACATAGCTATGCTTGAGCCTAGATCTTTCCAGCTCAAAATTAAAATCAAATTTATTTTTCCAGATCTGTGATTTCCTAGGTCTGTTTCCTAGCTGGCAAAAGCTGTTATTTTTAAGGTCTGCTATCAACTCTAAAATCTCTGGTATCCAGGGCGTATTTTAGTATTTCTGTGTTTGATTTGAAGTACTGAAGCCTGAAATATTGCTAAATGATTTTTTTCTATTCTGAAATTACAAAATTGAGATGAAACATTTCGACAGAGAAGTTGAGTAAAATCATAATTTAGAAAGCATTCTTGAAGGAGGGCCAGGAGTTTCTTCAATGCATAGAGAATTCTGTGCAGTGAATTTTGGGAGTCCTGGTCCACTAAGTGCAAACATATTTAATATGAAGAGTGGTACAAACTGTTTGAGTTTCCAAATCTTATACTTGGTTCGCATAATTTTAATATTTTTTCAGCATATGGAAGAACTAATTAACTGATGTATCTTCCATGCTTCAGTATTGATAATGATTTTTGTTAAGTGTTTAACTAAATATTATGAGTGTCTTATTTTTTTCCTTTGCCCTCCTGGACTAGCTTGAAATGTAGTTTCGATGAAGATGATTCGTGCGTAAGGTCCATAAAGTCCAGGTCCATATTTCCTCGTCTATTTTCCAGCAATGTTGATCTTGTATATGTAGGTGATGAACATATCGTTGGACTTCAAGTAAAGGTCCTTACTTCCCACTCCCTCTTTGAACCCGTGGCATCCTTACAAAATGTGAGATGCAGGACTGGAATAAAATCCTCTTAAAATTGGATTTCTTTAAAAAAAATCTCAGGGTAGAAGGTTAGTCTAAGTTTTCTTGGTCTTGGATGCAATATGATGGCTTCTATTCATCTGTGTTTTGCAAACAGATTTTTATATCCCATATATCCTCTCATCTGCCTTGCTGCGGCAGCTGTCATAGAAAGATTTCCTGATTTAGTCCAGAAGTTTCAAGCAATGCATGAAGAATCGATTCTTGTTCAGGTAAACTTTGATTCTTCCTTGCTATATCTATTATCTATCATCTTCTTATTGTGATTAATAATCATAAGCTTTTTTCAAATATTTATATGCAGCACTTGTTAGACACAAGTTTACACTTTCATTTTCTAGAATTAATCTTTTGTCTGGTAAATGGGAGCAGGTTGCAAAAGTTCTTAGGCCTCTCACTCTGGGTCTTATCTTGGCCATTTGCCACAGTAGGACTAATGCATTGCTGTATGGGTATTCTGCTCCTATGGATGTGTATAAACACCTGGCTGGTTTGAGAAATGTTCCCAATGGTAAGAAGCAGACTTGTATTTGCATGTTTCTCAACGGATTTGCACTAAAACTTTAAGACAGATTATTTCAGATATCTGTTAGAGATGGGCATAGCAGTTCTGTATAAGAGAACCAATCAAATTTCTGGAAAATCGGTGTTTCATCTTCTATGCTCAACATTTATTCGTCATGGACAAGATTTAATTGATTTGTTATGAAAGTGTTTATGTGCTTATTCTATAAATAATAACTTATGAGTAGATGTTCAACTGATAATTTTGCAGAATCTGTGCTCTGTGTTGGGAGTGAATGGCACCAATTCCCTTCATCTTTCTTCCTGCATCCTAATGTGTCAGAAGTTCAATGGATTGATGACGGTTTCAGAGGACTCCTCCCACTTCCCTTCAATGAAACTTTGGGTGGGACTGCATCTGCTCCATCATATTTCAACAATCGGAATAAGGCATCTAATAAGCAATATGTAATCATCTTAACTCTGCAAGTTGTTTTTTCTCTGTACGGGAGCATGTTGTATTAAGGAGGACTCATGCATACAATGGTCATATCAATTTAGGATCTTTTGATTGGTAGGAACAGAAAATACTTCATATCTAGCTTGTGATTCCAGAAGAGCCAGACACATCTTCTGCATCTTCTATTTGAGAGACTACTTACTTGGTGGCCATGCTGATGATAGCTCACAGATCTAAGAGCTTGTACTTTCCTTGTGGAGCTTGACGTGAAAAGGGAGCATATTTCTCGTGGATCCGATTCGTCATTGTGGGAGGTATCAGATTTTAGATATGTTCTTTAGCACCTATTTAATCTGATAATGGTGAAATATCTGCATTCTGCAGTGATGTTGTAAGTTAGGTCTTAGAAACTGTGGTATTTACATTAATCTCTATTCATAATGGGATGATTTTTGGATGCAGATAATCTTTGAATTGCCTTTCCTGGACAAAGACAAGTCACCCATCCTCTATCGTGGATTTGCACTACCAGGAGCATGGGAAAGCAGGAACGTGTTTGGCACTTATAGATTGCTTAAAAAGAAGCCCCATTTATCGGGAGAAAGTTAGATCATTCTTGAAGGGGGTCCTCAACACTGTCATTGAAGTTATCTGGACAAAGCTAGGATCGTTTCTGGAAGGTAACCAATACTATTTTGTACAACAGTCTGCTTCTCAGGGGTTTTAACTAAAGTTGGGTTCTTTTTTTAATTTGTACTGACAACTGGTTTCTGGTATTAGAAGGTAAAATGAGATGAAATAATCCAAGAATTTTTAGGGACGGTTCATTTTAAACAGATAACTCTATGCCTTGCAACTACTTGCAAAGAAGGTAGGATTTTCCATCTTTTCCCATTCAGCTGATGTCAAGTAGAGTTCAACTTTCTTGAGATTGGCATTTAGTGTAACAAATATTGAATGAGAACTCTTCAGAATGAACTGAGAATTGAAGGATTATGGCATATTAAATATTCGTCTCTTGCATTCTAAAGTTTTGGACAATGTTTTGGCTGGAATGGTACCATTTTTTGTCATTGAACTATGCCATGGGGTTTATTGAGGTGGTTTGAAAGCTATCTAGTGTTTGTGGCCTTAGTGCTAGTTTGTTTCCTTAAAACCACTACTCTTGTACTCCGGCTGTCCTATTTTCCATTTGTTACTTTCTACCCTAGCTACATGGTTTTTTGGAAATGGGAAGAAAGATTCCAAATAAAATTGTCATATCATTTACAATTTTACTGAAAAGAATATGAGAATTTTCAACTCCATAGTTTAATTTACATATGAAGAAGCAAAACACAACTTATAACTGGAATAACAGTGCATAGATAATGACTCATGACTCATGACATTCTTCTCCATGGACTGAAATTTTGTAATTTCATATCTATATTCATGTGCAAGGAAACAAAATATCAAAATGCCTAATGGTAACATTATAAATTATAAATGACAATATTTTAAATATTGAATGCTATAGTACCCACCGGTATGTTCCTAGTCCTCAAGTGTATGGTCACTCTTGTCCATTGAGTGTAGCTTGGGTGGTTGGGAGGAATGATTTGTTGTCTCCCCACCCAGATTCAATTCTTGTAAGTGGAATGATGCTCTTGTTGAGCCCCTATGTAATAATTGAGTGGATTATGTAATCTGGCTATACCTTGATTCTTTGGAATAGCAGGTGTTGGCATATTTCTTAGTGAAAAAAAGTGTATGGTCGCTCTTAGGCAATGGATCAAGATAAAGATCATCCCTATCAACGTTATCGTCATCTAGTGACAGTGACTCATACACTACTATTCGCAAATGAACAATATTAAACAGTGCATCTCAATCCTCTGTTGGGTTCGTCAAAGGGAACCTCCTTGTCATCAAATAACTATGCATCCTCTACCTTGACTTTGCAATGAATTTCTAGATCTTGCAAATAAATTGGTTTCTTAAAGTTCTAGTAGGATAATATTACTCTTAGCTGGCTGAATAAAGACATATGGCCTCCAATTCCTCACATGCAAAGGAGCAATTTATACCCTCGAGGAGTAGCGATCTTTGATAGAGCTCATTATTACGCTCAACAATGGATGATGGCTCCTATCTTTACAACCGTCAATTATGTTTGAATAGCCACACTTAATCCAAACCTGTTTATGCATGGTGATTTTTTGATATACTCTGCTTAAAGCTATATCGATCAAGGTGGTTCTTAGCTTGTTATGATGAATTGGATTTCATCTTATGAAGTTTCCATGATTGCTTTCACCATTTTCCTATAATGGGGTGGCTGCCCCTTATTGAAAGGAGTTTCATTTGGATAAAATAGCAACAACTACATTTTACTTGCTCATGTAATGTTCCCCATACTCGCTTTGTAACTCCATTGGGGAATGTGGTGCTTACAACTCAAATATTTACCGCAAGTACTAATGATGATGAATTGTAATGACAGTATAAACAACTGAAGTAGTGTTCCACACGACTTAACGATAAGTTGACTACACATTTAACCAAAAAATTCAACATCTGATTCTTTATATCCATTGAATTCTAAATGAGCATTTCCGGAGCAAATATAAGGAAACTAAGCCATTCTTTTATAAACACTTTGTAAAGATTTCAAGTAAACACGCATATTGTAGAATTTTATGATATAAAGTAACAACCGCAGAAATAGAACATAAACAGAAGGAACTCACCACTTATATGAATGGCATTTGGAAGGAATCAAATGGTTAATGGGGAATGATCTCTTCTAAGTCGTAGTCAATTATTTGCCAATGCTACCCTAGTCGATGCTATTGTTTGGCACAGGTGAAAAGGGTCTCACACTTGAGTGAAATCTCAGTGTTATAAGAAAGATATTGTCATATTTTCATAGACCTACACGTTAGCAGGGGAGAGCATGACAATTCAAGTAAATGTAGGAGCAAATCAAGACAATTAGCTAGGTGCTTAGTAGCCTATGTGCTAACAAGCATTCCTTCACTACCCTAGCTGTTGGTCGAAAACCCATATCTTGGTAGCCTACTCGTTAAGATGAGGCCACGAATTCCCATATGGTTGCCCACTTCTACTCTTCTTTGCCTTCTTTCCATGGAAGCAAAGAATGGTCTATATGGTTGCCCACTTCTGCTCTTCTTTGCCTTCCTTCCCTGGAAGCAAATAATGGTCTACATGGTTGCCCACTTCTGCTCTTCTTTGCCTTCCCTCCTTGGAAGCAAAGAAATACATGTTATAGAGTATTATCATCCCCATAATGGTTAGAAATATGTAGGGAAGTCTTTATGTGACCATCTCTCTTTACTAGTGTCTGCCCCAAGATCCTATGTCCGTGGAAGCAATTTGGCCCTTGTTTTTCACCATATCTATACAGGGGGCCCATCAATTTGGAGAGCCCATAAAATGTGTAATATGTAGAATGATGTTTACAAAAGAATTTTCAACTTTTAGTATGCTTGCATGCAAAGGCTTAGGTGGTGGCTTCATAGCATGAGTAGCTACTTTCCCATAGGTTCGTGTTATGCTCATTGCGTCCCTCTCGCATCTTCTCTTGCCCCATTTTTTTCTTAGCGTCATGCAAGCTCATAACCTCTTTGTTCTCCTTTACCATTCCACACTCAAATTTATGTTATTTTTTATTTCACTAGGAACACAAATGCAGATCATTCTCCTTAGTGCATGGGCTCTTGTTCACATTTTTAACATTTATGATTATTGAGACTAATTTGCAGATTAGATTTTGGAATTTTTAAGATTTTTATACAATTATATTTTAATAACAAACAAAACAAAATCTATGATTGATTTTATGATCACGAATTAGTTTAAAACATCTTAATCTTAAAATGATTATTTTTTAATGTTTTTTAATATTATTAATTTTTAAATGACTTATTAATAATGGCATAATTATCCACATTTTAAATTTTAAAAAATCTTATTTTGAATTGATTATTTTTTTATATTTTTTATTAATTATTTTATAAATTACAACTAACATTTTAAAATTTGTGAATGTTTTGATAACAATCAAAATTTTCAAATCTTATATATATAGATATTAATTTTTTATAACTATAAATATTTTAGAAAAGTTGTTAAAAGTTACATTTATATATTTCAAAATTTTAGATAAGCAATTCTATAAAATTAAAAAAATAAATTAAAATTGATTTAACAAAAGAAATTATTGAAACAAAATGAAAATATATACTTCTATTGAAATAAATTAAAATGACTAATAAAAATGGTGTTGATGACTTTGTTTTAGTTGATGCTAATTGTTGGAATATAATCTGTCAGGATTATACGTTAGTGTAAATAAGAGGAATCTGAAGAGATTCTCGGATGTGTAATCCCAAGAGTCATTGTAAATGTATACATAAATGCTTTGGCTATGAAATAAAGTGAATTGGGAGTTATTTTACCCAACAGTGGTATCAGAGCCACCTGCCATAACTCCTATCTGTGTTTCAATCCTGGCATTCTGCCTGCCAGACCTCCATTCTGCCCTTTGTCAATTCGTTTCAGACTGCATGCCCATTGTCAGTCTACATCCGAGTGTTTCTCTTGCCAGCCTGCATACATTTATTGTGTGCGTTACAAGTCCAGGCCTGCGTTGAGAATGAGGTGAAGATTCACGCCCTCATTCAGCTGCGTGGAGGTAAAATCTTGATGTTCTATTTAGTTGTGACCGTTGGGGAGCAAAAACCCTAATTTTTGCCCTAATTGTTTGCATTGAAGAGTGAAATAGTCTACAAAATTTCTCCTGTGAGTGGCTTGCCTGTTGATTATTCCCTTGATCTTCCTTGCAATGCCTTTGCTGCGTTTATGTGTGTGAATAATCCGCAGTTTCTCTCCCTTACGTTCCTCTCTCTCAACCAAGGTTACGGTTTTTAAATGCATACATATATTGTTTGCAATTTGAAGAATGCCAGAGAACTGAATTGCAACCAGATATTTGAAGCATGTGACTTAAGCAATGATCTTGGAACTGTTGCATAAAGAGAAAGCCTGATGTTCTGCCCTCATGAACTGATCGAGAATGAGAGTTGAGTATGCGACCTCTCCCAACTTCCTTTGAAGCACCGCAGTCGAAGAAATTCGTGGCGAGGTTAGAGTGATCGCGCCATCCCTCTATGACGTTTCGCAGATGGAATACAGTTCATTGCTGCGACATCCAAGTTTAAACTGCGAGTTGTGATATCAACTAATTGGTGGAGTTTAATTGGTAAGCCGTTCAGTGGAGAAGCCGTGTTTTTTCTCTGGAAAATTTCACATGTTGTATGTGAGTTCTAATATTGTATGAGAAAAGCGACTTCTTTGTTTGAATAATCTCTTGTATTGAGAACTCGTAGTGTTGTATTTTAAGAATTGAAGACTCCATGAAGCATCTGTTCTCTGCATTCTCTGCCATTCACCTGCCTAGTCCTAGATTCATTCCGCAATATTTCATATGCGTTTCTATCTATTGTGAAACCCTAATTTCTGTTTAAAGCTAGTCCATGGTTGAATGGAAAATGTGGTGACTCTATTGAGCTCCCTCGTGGAAAATGTGGTGACTCTCTCTACCTGCGAGTTAAACTAGAGCTTCTTGTAATCGCGTGGATTCTTTGTAGGGCATATCGTGATCAAGGCATATCCCTGAGCATGCAGATCATGGAATGGATTAACTCGATTTAAACCACTCACCCAGCTATAGCGATTCAGGTTTGTTATTCAGTTTTTGAGTTGCGAGCCTGTGCTGTGTTGAAATCATGGTTACAGTTCGAGGAGTCTATCCATGCTTATCCTAAGTGTGTGGGTACCGTCTCCTGTAGAAACTGCGTAAAGGCTACAACGATAGAGACTATCTACTTGGAAGATATCATCCTTTTGTAAAGTGGAAATTGAAGACGTGATGAGTATCACGATTCTACTGCTGCGAGTTTTTTGAATACTGACAATTCCATATTTCTGCTACTGCGACTGCTTTGAAGACTGGAGATTGATGGTGAATATTCACGATGTTTCTCAAGTGCGTTGAAGCCTGCAGATCATAAAATTTCAAGACTACTCTCTTTTGAAGAATGTGATTGCTCTTATTCCAAAGATCATTAGAGCTGCATACTGTTGGAGCGTGAACCAGAGAGCTGAGAAGACTGCGACGACCTCCAAGGTGACTGCTATTTAAGTTTGAAGTGCTGCATAATTGTGTATGGTCATTATGAAGTTTGTGCAGTTACCATATAAACTGTACTGTTGCAAAATTGTTTTAGTTTGATATGGCAGCGACATATACCTGCATAGTGAATAGAGCTTATTAAGACATTGTTTCTAGCTAGTGCAGCTGTAATTTTACAAGGACTGTATTGTAAAAAGTAGCAGAGACTTAGACCTGCTTCTTTCATATAGCTGAGATCGTTGACTGGTGCTGTTTAAAACCCTATATTTTGTGACAGTTCACAAACAATGGTATTTCCTTTGGCGTATTGCTGAGCAGTTCTTCTAGTGCTAAAAATTTGCTTATGAACTTATTGACAGCATATTAAGATTGTAAATCACCTTGGCAGAGGTTGTAGACCTGCAAGGTTATTTTTTTTCTATTATCTCATTCTCTTTGTCATATTAAGTTCATTATTGTAAATTACACTAGCAGTTGCAGAAGATGCACTCTTTTGCATCTATTGTTGGCGATGCCACTCTCACTGGAGAAAGCAGCAAGAGAGGCGGAGGAAGAAGAAACTTCAGAGGTAGAGGAGGCAGAAACAACTCCAGCAAAAGATCAGATTTGAAGTGCAAGCGTTGTGGAAAGATTGGACACACAGCAGATCAGTGTTGGGCTTCGTGGGACTCCATCAAAGACACACATAACCAGAAGAAAGATGACAATAAAAACCAAGATGCTAGTAAATCTTCTGATTCTGCTCATTGTATTGTTGCACATTGTAATCTTGGAATTAATGAAATGACTTCACTTTCATCTTACAAAGATTGTTGGCTGCTTGATACTGGTGCAACGTCACACATGACTTTTAGAAAAGATTGT
>LPNX010542699.1:415933-602594 GCA_001517045.1 Pseudotsuga menziesii | reverse complement strand
TCTCCCTTCAGTCAGGGATCTCAGAGTTTTTGGTTCCACCTGTTATGCCTTGATTCCAAAGGAGCAAAGAAACAAGCTTGGTGCTCGAAGCAGAAAATGTATTTTCGTGGGGTACGAAGAATACTCCAAGGCATACCATCTGTATGATGAGGTAAACAAGAAGTTTGTTATTTCCAGAGATGTCATTTTTCTTGAAACTAATAAAAATGACCAGTCCATTGAGAGACAGCTTGATCATTTGGAAAAATATCCTCATCCAAAGAAATATTCTGAAAATGAATATGAAATTCCAAACCTTGAAGGAGGGATTCCTATTCTGGATCAACCTTTGGAATTTCCATATGAAGCACCAACTACCCCGCATGAAGAAGTTCCTGCTACTTCACCTGATCAAGAGATTCAACTGGATGATGTGATTGAGAGAATTGGAAGACTCTCAATCAATGATGAAGCACCACCAGCTGATCAACCAGGACCATCACAGAAGATTCCTAAATGGGCCACAAAGACACTTGAAAGTGTCCATCCAGATGAAGTTGGAAAGACGGGAACGAGAAGTTCGAAAAGACATGGAGGAGAAGCAGATAATTCAGGTGATGACATGGATGTATCATTTGATTGTGAATTTAATTTATCTGCTAACTTTGAACCAACTTCCTTTGAAGAAGCTTCTACTCGAGTTGAGTGGAAAGAAGCTATGTAAAATGAGTATGATGCACTCATGAAGAATGGAACTTGGAAGCTGGTTGACCCTCCAGTTGGAACCAAACCAATTGGCTGCAAGTGGGTGTACAAGAACAAATACAGATCAGATGGCTCACTTGACAAACACAAAGCGAGGTTTGTAGCAAAAGGCTATGCATAGAAGGAAGGAATTGACTATGAAGAAACATTTTCTCCTACAACAAAATGGGCTACCATCTGTACCTTACTCTCTTTAGCTGTTCAGAAAGGGTGGAAAGTTCATCAAATGGATGTGAAGACTGCTTTCTTGAATGGAGACTTGAAAGAAAATGTCTTCATGTCTCAGCCAGAAGGCTTTGTTGTGAAAGGAAAAGAACAAAAGGTATGCAAGCTTGTCAAATCCTTGTATGGCCTAAAACAAGCGCCTCGCGCATGGTATGAAAAATTAACCGAGCATTTTTTGAAGTTAAACTTTGGACATTTTGATCTTGATGATGCAACACTGTTTATAAAGAAAGTTGGAAGATCTGTTGTGTATCTTGTGGTGTACGTAGATGATCTTTTGATGACAGGGAACAATGAGAGCTATATAACATCCATAAAGAAAGATTTGAAAAAGATCTTTGAAATGACAGATATGGGACATCTTCACTATTACTTAGGAATTGAAGTCTCTCAACATCCTAAGTACATATTCCTATCTCAGAAAAAATATGTTGGAGAACTACTAAACAAATTTTGCATGACAGAATGCAACCCTATCTCTACTCCAATGGAACAGAAAATGAAGCTCACATCAAGCGAAGGAAAAGAATTTGAGGATGCGACCAAGTATCGACAACTTGTAGGAAGTCTTATCTACCTAACAATAACTAGACCAGATATTTCTTATGTTGTTGGCATACTTTCAAGGTTCATGCATAAACCTTGTGAAGGACACTGGTCAGCTGCAAAAAGAGTTCTAAGATACTTGAAGGGGACTCAAGACGTTGGACTCAAGTACTCTAAAGTGGATGACTTCAAACTTATTGGGTACTCAGACTTAGATTTTGATGGCGATAAGGAGACAGGAGTATCAACTTCTGGATACACTATGAGTCTTGGATCAGCAGCTGTCTCATGGAGATCACACAAACAGTCAGCTCCGGCAGATTCAACAACAGAAGTAGAATATGTGGCTGCAGCTGAAGCAACGAAAGAAATAGTATGGCTCAGGAAGATACTTGAAGATCTACAAAAAAAACAAGAGAACTCCACTCCATTATTGATCGACAATACTTCTGCAATCAAGCTGGCTAAGAATCCTAGATTCCATGATCGAACCAAACACATCAACACAAAGTATCATTTGATTCGACATCATGTAGAGGCCAAGACAATCCATCTTCGACATTGTTCCACAAATGATCAAGTTGCAGACATCTTCACCAAAGCGCTTGGACGAGAAAAGTTTGAAAGATTCAGAAACATGCTCGGACTTACTAACACCCCTTCGGATTAAGGGGGGGATTGTTGGAATATAATCCGTCAGGATTATACGTTAGTGTAAATAATAGGAATCTGAAGAGACTCTCGGATGTGTAATCCCAAGAGTCATTGTAAATGTATAAATAAATGCTTTGGCTATGAAATAAAGTGAATCGAGAGTTATTTTACCCAACACTAATTGAGGGGATCCTTGTTTGGATTTGGATACGAAACGCCCACAATTAATAGTGTATGTTGTGGATACTCCAAACGATTTGATTAGCAACACCTATAAAAAAAACCTCAAAACTTAAAGAGATTTGGCTCACTAGAAAACTATTGCCTCCTTGCTACCATTTTCCTTGATAACCACCCTTTACCTTTTGAATGGGGATGGATTCGTTAATGTTTAGTAAGGAGAGACTTGCCAAGCTTTGTGTAGGCGTAAAACAATCGGTCCCCTCCTTGCCCTCCACAACATCAACAAGTCTTACATATTCACTAGGTTTAGAGCCATTGGCAAGGGTATCCCATCAAGATTTGTCATTGTTCCCACCATTATCTATTTTTTCGTCATCCTTCACCCTCCTTTTTGATCCTCTCACCCCACTAAAAAAACAAGCAAACAAACATAAACAATTTTAACATAACATCAAAACAAAACAAAATAAAACTTAAAGTTTTAAATCCCAACATTAAAATATTTCCCTCTTCCTTCTCATCCCTCAAACCCTTTTGTTACCCACCTTCAGCAACAACGTACCCTTTTTGCGACAACTTGACCCACTTTCCCCAGCCTACAACCCCCTTCCTCCCACCCATAATCCTCTTGTCCCCTCCCCATGGGCCAAAAATAACAAAAACAAGGTTGATGATATATCTAGGTTATAAAAACTAGAAAAACCATTGATGTTTTTGTAGTGGGGTCCTCCCTTACCACTCATTAATGAGTGGGTGGTAGGAGAAGGGCATGGGGGCTTCCTTGCCACCCTGTTATCACTGAGTAGGGAAGTCCCTACTAAGAAAAAACATAAACCACTATTGAAGGATGTTCACATTATTCTGATGTCAAGAAGGGATCATTGGAACACATAGAGAAGGGAGCTCGGGGTTGGGAAAGAGATGGGGTAAGAAGGGGGTTTCATGGGGTGTGAAAGGGATGGGATGGGAAGGGTTAAAGGGGTTGCACAGGGAAGGGAAGGGAAGGGAAGGGAAGGGATGGGATGGGAAGGGTTAAGGGGTTGCATAGGGATGGGATGGGGAAAGAGCAAGTTTTTTATTTATTTATTTATTATTTAGTGAAAGTTAATCTTTCACTTTGTTTATAAATTTTAGGAATTTGTTTCTTATTTTGTTTTTCAATTTTTTCTTCTCTCAATTATTTATTTATTTATGCTTTAAATTTATTGTTAATTTGAGGATTGTGAGGGAAAAAAAATTAATTAGGGTGAGAAATGGGGTAGTGAAGAGAGGGTTGGGGGGCATGGGTAGCTTTGTATTTTATTGTCTTTTTCGTGCGCACGTGCGTGTGTGTGTGTTTTAAATTTTAATTTTATATTCAGGTGAGAGGCTAAGCTCAATGGGTATGGTCTTTGAACCCGGTGGAGAGGATACCAACTATTAGCACACAATAGTAGGAACTTAAATTGGAAGAGTCTAAAAGGCCATAGCTTGCAAAATATTGTCCTAAATGAAGAAGAATTTGAAAGACTAAAATTTGAGCATATTGATTTTCATATATTTGAATTAATGGATAGTATGAAGTATTAAATGGATGGATTTTCTATTTTGACTATATTATTTTTTAATTTGAAAATTTTGAAATTTATTTTTTCTTTTGATAAAATTTAAAGTTATTTTTCAAAATATTATTGTTTTTTAATAGTTGCTAAAATTTGAGCATATTGGATTTTCATATAATTAAATTATGGATAGTATTGGTAGAATTTAGAGTTATTTTTTCAAAATAATATTGTTTTTGGTTATTAAGATTTGAATAAATTAGATTTTCATGAATTAATGGATAGTATTTAAGGTTAATGGTTTATCAGTTTATTCTATCGATTATTATTTCTAAATTTGAAAATTTTGAAATTTACTTTTTTTTCATATATTTATTTTTGATTGGACAAAATTTTATGTTTTTTTTTTCAATTTAATATCGTTTAATATTGTTTAGTAGGTGTATTTTTTTCTTATATGAAATCAGATTAATCATTAACAAAATGAATGTGTTTTCTTTAATTTAATTTTTTGAAATCATTGACATGTCTTTTTTACACATTGACATCTTTTAAATATTATTTTAGACAATTTAAAATTATTTCCCTAGATTCCCCAAAGTTATAGTTTTGCTTACAAATTATCTTTATCTTCAACATTCATAAAAAAAAGTTTTTTGTTGTTGTATAGAATCAAAAAATTTCCACATATTTCTATCATTTATATGGTGGTTGTGCTCTCAATTGGATGCTTGGACAAAATTACAAGTATCATCACATAATTACACATTTTTTTTTGTGCAATATCCCATATAAAAAAATAATTAGGTTGAGTAAGGTATTATATTTGTTTCCCCATATAGTTAACAACACCCTTAGTGTTACCCTAACCTAAATAGAAATATGTACTTTTTCAACATGACTTCTTGCAATGCTCAAGCTACCTCATCTAGCTGGAAGTGTTCTCATTGTACTTTGGCTTGAGTGTAAGCTTGATCTTGGAGCATTGGCATATTTTTGTCGAGGATGCATGAAGAGCTAACGTGTAACTCTCCTTTTGGTTTCACATAGATCAAAGACCAATAATTTAGATGAATGGGATTTGGCACATATTTCTTGAGCGAAGACATACCAAATACATTAATACATGTGAAATACATTATGTGCTCTAATGCTAGTAAACAAGGCAACACCATAACCCATATTGTACTATTGTACTTATTTATGTCAAAATGTTTTTAAAGATAGGTCAAAATCAATGTTTCTAAAGTGCAAATTAGTGTTTCTAAATGTACAATTTCAAAATTTGAAAGTGCAAAAATAGAAATCTGAAATTGTGAATCCTTGATCTTAATTTAATACTTGAATTGTCATTAACATTTTTTTCATAAAATGTAAAGTCTGACAACAATGCACAATTCTTTCACCACATACTGAAAATAACAAACGCATGGTTATTGGATTTCAAAACCAATATAGCTGAAAATCAATACTTAACAAGTTTTCAACATTTATTTTTTATCTAAATTATAACCATACAAAATATTAAAAACTATTACTACCTATAGCAAATATCAAACTCTTTTACTAACTAGAAAAAATATTATACACTTTCAACTCTTTTAACATAGAATAGTCACATTTAATTGCCTTCTTTCAAAGCTTAGAAAACATATTCAACTCTTTTAACACAGAATATAGTCACATTTAATTGCCTTCTTTCAAAGCTTTTACAATCAATTGCACATTATTTACACCTTTTAGGAACAAGAAGTTTGGTCACAATTGATTTAACACGGTTTTACACTTCACATTTTCATAATTATAAATATAATCATTACATATATTATTTTTCTTGGAGTCGATTATAAGCTTAGTGTTTCTACAATCGTAAACACCATTAATCTTCTCCCATACATTCTTTAAATGCTTGAGTTACACATGGATTTCTATTAACGACAAAATTATTTTTACGTATATGCTTGCAATTCTCTTACGTTAGAATAGATTTAAATTGCTTGTGTCAATCATTTACATTTTTATGTTGGGATGATGTCCTTTATCCAACATCGAATATCTTCAGCAATAGTCGAGGAACTCTTTAGAACCAAGTTGCATGAAGTAAATCTTTGTATGCCAACCAATGTGTGGACTTATCTGTGATGATATTTCTCTTGATGCATTTTTGTGAATAATATTCATCAACGCCTCATTTATATTGAACACAATTGATGTGACAAGAAAATGTGCATTTCAAAGAGAAAAATGCAATGCAATGATCAACATCTCTAGTTGTTGATTACAAAGTTAGTAAATATATATTGACTAATTATTATTCTAACATCTAGCTTAACAATTGATCACAAATTTTCAAAAAAGCAATGTCATTCACATATCATCCATGCTAACCATTAAACAATTTCTCAAAAAAAAACAATGCCACACTAAGAGGAAAAATATGTCAATTGTAATTGATAACTTGTTATTGATAGAAAAAATCCACTCAAATTACAATCAGAAGTCATTACTAAGATTGAGACTAGCGAGGTGCTTACAACCTAGTTTGGGGGAGATGTTGTCACGTTTTTCATGTTACATAATGTAATGTTCCCATGTCGGCTCATAACCTATAAAAAAAAGTAATTAAAAAAATTCATGTTGGCTCATAAAATAAAATAAAAAATAAAGCTAGCATAAATCCATTTTAAACACGGATATATTAAGCATCAATATGGATCCAATATCTTGAGGTGCAATTTTTTTCTTGATGTGTAAAAGAATCAAGATAAGAAAATTTACACCTCAAGAAATCGGATCCCTCTCGATGCTTAATAGATCTAGGTTTAAGTTGGATCTATGATGGTTTAGAATGGCCTTATCTAATTCCTCACATGTGAATGAGGTCACAAAAGATTCAAAATGAGTACACAATTTTTTTTTCAATTTTATTATTATTATCAAATTAATGCTTACATATAAAATCTCTGTAACACTCTTCCTAATAATGGGTGTTATCAACTATATTAAGCTAAATAATTACAATGCTAGACATTACTCTTATTTTGGAATTCTGAATATAAAATTTATTTCCTTAACATAGTTTCTAAGTTTTTATGTACAATTTCAATACTTCAATAATTGAACTATTGTTAAACTCAAAATAGCTTATAAATTAGAATTTATTGATTCTACTTGATCCATTTTTATACTTAGGGTAGACGTAAGGAGATATTAAAATACCTCTAAAGCTATTTGATTTAGTAGTCTAGTTCCTTAGCAACTTCTTGAATTGCTAATTGTTTCCCAAACTAGTATTAATCCTTTCAACCAACTAGCAACTTATCCAACTATCTAGCTCTAGGATGCTTCTGGGTTTCCTAGCTCTTTGTGCTCATGCTCTAATCACAACAACAATGAGCAATAACAATAAAGACTCCCTTTAGAAATCTTCCCAAATATAAAGTTCAAAGCTCCAAGTTCACATTTCAATATTCCATCTCTCAATGTTTTTCCCTTCATAGACCTCCACTCCCTCCAAAAGATCTAACCCCTAATCCTTTTGTTAACTTTTCCTTGTGCCGCTCCCCACCACACTCGTAGCCTTGATAGGAGTGGATGCCTTGTTTCTTAGGAAGGCCCTATAATGATCAAATAATACTATCTTATTGAAATCCTACCCACAATTAATAAAAATGTTTTTCACCTAGATAGTTAGAAATTTTAGTCAAATCAAATCCTTGCTCATTTTATGAATTCTAATCTTCTAATGAAATATAATTTAATCCATAAATTAAATGTAAATTCATCCACATTAAAGGTAAATAAATCCCAAAATGAACGATAATTTAATCCAAGATGAAAGTAAATAAATCCCAAAATGAAGGGCTAATTAATCCAAGATGAAAGATAAATTATAAGAATACAAATTTAGCCTCTTACTACACCTATCATGCATCAACAATTAATTATACTATTATTTTAACAAGTAATATAATTTTAGAACAATACTAGTGTACATGTGTGCATTATGTATGCATGGCTAACAGACAGATCGCTTGAGTATGCACTAATAATAATACTCACTGTCTCTAATGCACAACCAATCATGCAAGACAGTAATTCATGTAAACATAACATTAAATAATTTTATTAACTAACCCACAATAATTCAATATGAATGAACATTACACCAAAATTATCATAAATTAATTTATGCAAGTGTTTTAATCATAGATATAACTTTGTACGGAACTAAGGTGTCATATCTAATTGCCAAACAACATTTTCAACAACTTCTAATCATCCTTCCTCTCTAACCTACTTCCATCTTCCAATCTTATTATTTCCTTTGCTAGAATATGCTAGAGTGCCAACTATATAAACCTAATTCTATATAGAATGTGTAAGTGAAAGTATTGACTATATCAACCAAGCTTCCCTAGTAGACAATTGATAATTACCATCACACACCTAGGGGAGCATGGTTTAACACGACACTCCCACAACTTTGGGTTTCAAAGGATAAATGACAGGTAATACCTCCACCCTCTTGATAGAACTAGGATCAATACACTATTAGAACCGCATTGAGTTGTTGTTGTTCTTCTTAAAGTTACATCATGAAATGACTAATTTGGGAAACTGTGTATCTTGTCAACCTTGCACTTTCCCACATATCACATCAATGCATTGAACCAATTATTAAATAACAGAATAGATCTTCATAGCATATCGTTTTTCTTTCGATGTCAATGACAATGGTGTCATTTTAGTGCCACAATTATTTGGCTACCACTTAGCTCATTTAACTTGTAGATTAGTTTAATAACTCCCAAGATCTTGCATAACCATATAACTATCTTCATGTGATTACTAAGTTGTTAACCGATAAGAATGAAAACTATCTAGTTTATTTATCATATGCATCCCATTAATTATTTATTCACCATAGGATTCAAATTGGTATCGATGCACCGCAATTTTCCAATTCAATTTGCATGTTGGAAGTAAATTATATAGTTGTCATCTTCAACAACATAAACAATAAAATTATACATAACTTCCTCATATAGATAGGTCCATATGTCCACCAAATATAGTCGAGTTTAACAAATAACAAGCAATAATATACAAAATACGTTGTAAGGTAGCTTAGCTATCGAAGTCGAAATGTGTCATTACATTGTCAAATACCAAACTTGAGAGTAGTTGGAAGCACTTTCCTTCAATGTTTTCTTCGTAGTTGTTTTACCTTCATCTCTAAACCATAAATTGGATTTACGGTATCTTTGTATGCTTGCTAAAACATCATACATATGCTTCTTACAAATATGTAGAATTCCTCTGTTGTGTACATACATGGGCGATTTCTCAGTACTATGTATACATTGTTGACCTAAGTAAATATAATTGTTTCATTTCTCAATTGATCAAATTTCCTCAATAATTAAATTATTTTTGCAAAATATAATTATGTATATCACATAACAACATGAAAATGTTTGTATGAAACATTGATAACATCAAGATTAAAAGGGGCGGCTGGTGTGAGGGTGTTAAAATAATAATGGTTAAATATTTATAAATTTGAAGAATTTATTTTTTTTTCAAAGATTTTAACTTCACTGAATCTTTTCCTCACGACTTTACAACCTTAGGGATGATATGAAATATAATAAATCAACAACAATGGAAAACATTTCACTTCTTAACAATTGAAATCTACTAATTAAGTTAGATGGAAAGATAGCATAACTTATGCACCCAATTTCAACTCTCTAGGGAAACCTTATCATGTATATAACCATATCTGAAAATTACTTTATGACAACAATAATTACAATATTAAATTTTGTCTTAGGGTCTCCAATATTAATGCTAAAACCTTAACAATTTTAGCCCCAACTTAAGTTAAATCAGCAATACATATATGTGTTGGGGATTACCAAACCATATGGACAATGAAAGCTAAAAATAAAATACGCAATTATACNACACACACACACACACACACACACACACACACACACACACACAGATGAGACAAGATGAGATAATGTTCAAGTACATACACCCAACTTAAGATAAGTTGGTAAAACATTTCAAGATCTCTAAACCCTAGCTAGGGAAAAACATGAAAAACCATAGCTCCACCAAAGATACTCCAGCAAGCTCGAGTCACACTAGAAAGTCATCCTTGGCCTCACATAAGGCGTTTGCTCTTCTCTTCATCTTCAAGAAGTACAACCTTGAGTTTATCCATAAATCCTAACTCCAATGCCACCTTAAGGGTTAAGCCTTAACCCTAGATGTCAATAATGCTTAAGAAACCCTAATGCCTCAAGACAAGAGAGATACAGTGTAATGAAGAGTGAACAAAAGGGACGGAGTATCGCTCCTACTACATCTCTAAACCAAATATGTATGAGATGCAATCTCTCCAAGCATGAATGATAATACCATCTGCAATGTATCATTCCCAAGATCAAGCCCCAACATCACAAAAGCAATATTCTAACAAAGATGTTGACTTTCCTCTTCATAACTTATCCTACAGTTTCCTTGTAAACCCTACTACCATACTCCTATAATATAAGGAAAAAGAAAATACTATAATGATGTTATGAAAAATGACTATCCTTTATCTTTTTAGATGAAAAGTGGAGGGAAGTCTATAAGTCAAGTGGACCTAGACCACTTAAGAAACTTACAAGGTGCAAATAGGTCCACACACATGAAGTGCTCCTCCTATAATTGACACACGTCAATTTCCAAGGTGATGTTGATCCACAAGCAAGGATCCACTACATTCCTCATCCAAGGTCCAATGTTCTTTGTCTAAGAGATCCATTACTCAATGCCCCTCCTAGGCCATGTGTTGCTCTAGCTTCACTTCACTTACACGATCATTGTTGCAACCTAGGCATTCCTAAACCAACTCCAAGACTCCATTCAAGATCCAAGCAACTCAAATCTATATAGGGTTCAATGATCTTGTTTGGAATGACAAATGCCACTCCTCTAGTGCAAAGCATTGGTCCAATCAAGCAACCTCTCCATGTTACCAGCATGTAGAATGCCATAAATTTGTCGAAAGATCTCCTATGCTTCATGGAAGAATTCCAATCAAGCATCCATATAATGTCTAACAATAAGTCATCTCCAATGTGAAAGTTCATCATAGATTAATCAAAGGCTAACCATACACCATGCACGCCACATCCCATGAAGCATATACTCTTGTACTTCCTGTAATGTTTGGGTAAGCCATCTTGGATTTCTATACACTAAATAGAAGGCGGGGACCTATGAATCCCTAATTTGAACTTGTCCACCCTTGAATTTGAGTCATATCAAGTATTTGAATCAGTGTTTGGAACATCCTCCTCATTTTGTTCAATCATTTAAGGGGAACTCTAGGAAGCATGCGACCTCATGTCCTCATCAATTTTGACATCTCTATGCACTATTGTATTCAGTTATGCTAAAATATTGATATTTTAAGTTGTATAAGTATCATTGTACCCAACAACAGAAGATGACAGCACAAAATTTTGAATCTCTGAATAACGTTGACAACTTGCGAATTTGAAGGAACATAACTCTATATCATCAACAACTTGCCAAACTCCATCATCGCTCAAGTCATCATCATAGGTTAAAATTATCAACATATTGTGATCATGGGTATCTCACCCATGTGACTCAACATATCCTCCAATCAAAACATCAATAGGTCACCTATCTCTTTCTTAGAGAATATTGAAACAAGAGTATCATCAATATTAACTCCCTTTTCCCGAGAGAATCCAACAACCCTGTCCCTATACTCTACAACACTCCCATCAGTTGTAAGCTTGGAATCAATCCTTGATTTTGCAATATGTTCTAACCTTGTCTCCATTACATCCCGACATGCATGCTTTACATATGCCTCCTCAAAGTTAGAAGGCCTTCTATCCTCTCACTTGAATGTACAAGTGTCATAGGATTAACAATAAACCTATAAAGGCCACCCTCTCTCACCCCTCTATAAAAAGTCCTAAGAATAGCTAGACTAAAACATCCAATGGTCTACTACCGTCCTTTAGATGTTAGTCCACTACCATCCTTCAAATGATACTCTACAGTATACATTTACTGTACACCAATATAAAATAATATTCTTCTTTAAACCAAGATCAAAGAAGACATAATTCAACTCAAGAATGTCACCCAATTGAATATAGAAGGAAATCATGTCAAGTCCTCTCATAGGATAAGTAACATCATCACTTAATTCCACATCCATACCTCCCCTTTACTTTTGAATTTTATTGAAGAGTGACCTGACAAAAGTCATATGTCTCAAAGTTGATTTTTCCACATGCCATCCAATACTAAATGATGTTAGAAGACAAACAAGGGATCAAAAGAAGGACATCTCAAACCGAGAGGAATCCTCCTCTACTCTTGCTACAATCCTTCTTCTTCTTTAGACATAGGTTGGCATAATGTCCCATCTTGTGACATTGGAAACACATCGCTTTACTCAAGCCCTTCTTCTATGTACCCTAGCCTTCCTACTTCTTGTATATTTTCTTGCTATCCTTCATCACCTGGAAAAAAAATCTCTTCTACTTCCTCTTACTATGATAAATAGGGCAACAACCTGATCTCTTCTTGCACAAGGTCATCCTAGAACTTTGTAAAGGTTGGCAATGTCTCTTAAGTACATACAACCTAAGAAAAAAGCCTCCAAGATGGTAAAATTCCATTCAAGGGAATGGAAACCAATTCCTTTTCTTACCCCTTCATCCCAATGGCTCTCAAGGATAATTTTAGGGGCAAATTTTAGCCCAATGGGCTATTTTTCAATGTTTTTCTCCAAAAAAAGATTCGCCATTTTGCATTTTTTGAAGCCCTGTTTTGCCCAATTTTGATGGGGTAAAATGTTTTCTCCCTAAAAATCACCAAATTATTCTATAAACGATATAAAATCCTTGGAAATTAAAATATTTTTTGAAAAATATCCCCAAACTTTTTATATTTGGCGTTTTAAGAATTGGTAAGATTCGCCAACATTTATACACTTTTAAATAGGTATGTGATCCAGGAGGATATTGGTGGCCACCCACATATTCCTCTTGGACCCCCACCATTATTTCTTTCCATTTTCCAGTTTCCTTAATTGTAGTACAATTTACTATTTTTGGCAGTTTTCGGGTCCTAAACTTCCGAAGCCGTTTTGAGGCCCTAAACGACGTTTTTTCGGCATCAAATGGTCGGGCTAATATGAGTCCATTACAGACTAAATATTTATTATATATGGATTTAGTCCTTAAACATATCTTTCTAACGATGTATCATGCGCGTCAAACGGAGGTAGTAGGCTAAAGTTACGACCCCGGGAAATTGTTGTACCAAGTTACCCAATGGGGCCCACATTATGGCGTTTCACCTCCTAGGGTTAGGTTTTTGGATGTGTAGGGTTTCCATTGTTTCTCAATAATATATATGCCTTTGAGCCTCATTGTAACACAGAGTTCAGAGGCATGTAGCCGCCACATCTCTTCTCAGAGATAAGCTATCAACACTCTAGCTAGTTTATTTCCATTCTGTATGTAAACAAGTTTTAGTTATTGATTAATGAAATGAAGTGTTATTTTCACTGCATATTTGTTTCTATGGTTATTTGTGTATTTTGTTGCCTTCCTACATAAATCCGGATCAGTGGTATCAGAGAAATCTGCTCTTTCTCTATCCTTCTTTGCATGTCCCCAATGAGGGCGGGGTATAAAGAGTTAGGGCTCGATCTGGTTGAACCTCTGCAAGATCAGCCTCACAAATCTTGAAGGCCACCCATGGGGGATGAAAAGAAAGATGAGGGTGTAGAAGATCCTATCAAAATGTTGCTCGAGGAGGCCCTTGAAAAACAAAGGAACACGATGATGGATAACTTCACCTAGATCCTTCGCACATCTGCATTTAGCAGTCACTATGGAGGCGCAACCCCTTTTAAGGTATAAGTAAACTTCGACATTCCCATATTTGATGGCCAAATAGATGCAGACACCGTAGATAGATGGTTGAATCTATTAGAAGGATATTTCTCGGTTCATGACTTTTTCTCTACTCAAAGCCGCACCCCATGTCAAGGATTGGTGGGAAACCTACTGTGAGAGAAAGGATGAGGAGGAACCCTCTCTGTTCTTGGCTGTACCCACTTGGAATTATTTTTGAGATGCCATAAAGGGATAATATTATCCGGTGGGGAGCTATGAGGACAAGTACATACAATGGACTACGCTGCGGCAGCAAAGAGATCAAGATGTGCATGAGCTGACGAATATGTTCCATACCTTGCGCACCAAGTTGGGTATCAAAGATTCAGGGAAAAATTTGGTGCTAAAGTACCGTAGTTGTCTGCATAGATACATTTAGGAGGAAATGGAGTTTCTCGACATCTCCTCACTTGGTACGGCATATCGGTATGCTGCCAAAATTGAGCAAAAATTCAAACAGAAAAAGCAAGACTTTGGATCTGTAAATCAGAAGCAAGGGAAAGGTGCCCCCAAACCGCAGAACCAAGGACACAACCAAGGCATGGTGACTCAAGAAAACTTGTCAAAGCCGCAAGCAAAGAGAAATGTTGCAAAGCCGAAGAAGGAAGTGGGAAAGTGGTGCGAGTTCCATAAGAGCCCCACTCAGAACACAAGTGAGTGTCAAGCCAATCAATCACTGGTGGCCGAGATAAAGGATTTTGAATTAGATGCATACTCTGACACTGAATCAAAACCTGAGAAGGGGAATGACAGAGAGAAGAAGATTATCGATGTAAAGCCCAACACCACCGTTGCCACCACGAAGATCCAAAAGGAAGAACTAGAAGATTCAAAGGAGGAGGAGCGTCTTTTCCACTCCCAGATGTGGGTAAAGGGTTCCCCGCTACAGTTCATTGTCGACAGTGGGAGCCAAAAGAACCTGATTTCAGCAGTGGTCGTTAAGTGGTTGGGTTTGCCGACCACAACACACCCACAACTGTACACCATCGGGTGGCTTCACCAAGGACGGGATCTCCACGTCAGCCAGCAGTGCCGCCTTCCTTGCAGCATCAAGCCCTTCATCGATGAGGTATTATGTGATAGTGCTCCTCTTGATGTTTGTGATGTATTATTAGGTCAAACATACTTATGGAAGCGACATGCTGTGTATGAGTCCCGACCTTGCGCTGTTATTATTACGTTGGGAAATAATTTGTATAGGATACCAGAGGTACCACCTCTTGCCGCTATCTCTTTGGTTACTGCAAAACAATGCGGTAAGCTCATTTCCAAAACTGGGAAGTTTGTTTTCTTGATGATCCACCCTCAGGAAAAGAAGAAGATCGTGGCCACAACCTCCAGACAGGGCCCCTCCACACAACAACAATAAATGGACAAGGTCGTGGAGGAGTACCGGGACATATTCACCTCACCCACCAAGGTGCCTCTCCACTGTCAGGTTAAGCACCCCATCTATCTGACCCCAGGTGCGCCACTTCCCAATGGACCAATCTATTGACGCTCTGTTCTGGAGAATGATGAAATCAAGAGGCAAATTCAAGAGCTGCTGCAGAAGGGTCACATCTGGCCAAGTTCATCACCCTGTGGGACCTCGATCGTGTTGGTATAGAAGAAGGATGGGACTTGGAGATTCTGTATTGACTATCGGGCGCTGAACAAGATCACTATCTGGAATAGGTACCTGATCCCATGGATTGATGACCTCCTAGACCAGCTTAAAGGGGCGAAATATTTTAGCAAGATCGACTTAAAGTTGGGGTATCACCAGGTACCGATCGAACCGACCGATGTGTGCAATATTGCCTTCAAAGCCAAGGAGGGCCTTTTTGAATGGTTGGTCATGCCTTTCGTGCTGACGAATGCTCCTACAACCTTCATGAGACTGATGGATGACATCTTGCGGCCATTCACTAACTCATTTGTAGTAGTGTACTTGGATGACATCCTGATCTTCAATCAGAATTGGGAAGAGCACCTCCACCACATCCGACAGGTCCTCCAAACATTGCCGCAGCACAAGTTGTGTGCCAATTTGGACAAGTGCACTTTTGGTATGATCCAGGTTCAGTATCTGGGATACATTATTGAAGAGTGTGGGGCACATGTGGATCTAGCCAAGATTCAAGTCATTTAGAATTGGCCAGCCCCAACTACTCTAACAGAGCTTCGCAACTTTCTAAGCCTTACTAATTTCTACCGCATGTTCATGTTGGGATTTTCTCATATCACTTGGCCCTTGAGTCAAGTCACCAAGGGAGGAGTGAAAGAAAAATTCTTTTGGTCGAAAACACAGCAGAATGCGTTTGCAGAATTGAAACATCGCCTCTGCTATGCCCTAGTGCTTACATTACCAGACTTGCAACAACCATTTGAGATCAAGACAGATGCCTCTGACTATGCTATAGGGGCAGTCCTTACTCAACAAGGGAATCCAGTGGCATATCACAGTGAGACACTGTCTGACACAGTCTGCAAATATCCCACTTATGACAAAGAGATGTATTCCATTGTACAAGCTTGCTGACAATGGAAGCATTACATTTTAGGGAAGGAAACGATCATCCACATAGACCACCGACCCCTACAGTTCATGCAGACACAAGGCAAGTTATAGAACGATCTCCATCAGAAGTGGTCCACATATCTACAACAGTTTCATTTGAACATCAAGTACAGGAAGGGAAGCACCAATAATGTTGCAGCTTGCCTTAGCCGACCACCGATCGTGGCGATAACCATCGTGCTCAACTCTTGTGGGCATGAGACTTTTGATTGGCCGCTTCTCTACAAGAGCGGTCCAGAATTAAGCCACACATACCAGATGCTCTTGGAGGGAAACCAAGTTCCAAAATTTCACCTCCAAGATGTACTACTTTTTCACATGGGACACCTTTGTGTTCCTTCAAGCGAGCATGCCAAGATGATTTGGGAAGCGCACTACAGTCGGGTCATTGGGCATTTCAGGGTCGAGAAAATAGTGGCAGTATTGCAGAAGTATTTCTATTGGCCAAACCTTCGACAAGACGTCAGGAAGTACATCCGATCTTGCACTGCCTGCGCCATTTCCAAACCATCCATCAAGAAGCAAGGACTCTATACTCTGTTGCCTACCCCTAATCGACCTTGGGAATCCATCTCCATGGATTACATGTCAGGCCTTCCTTCTACTAAGCACGACAACGATTGTGTGTTTGTGGTCGTTGACAGATTCTCAAAGATGGCCATAATGGCGGCATGTAAGAAGAATATCACAGCAGAAGCCACTGCTAAACTCTTCTTTGAACGAGTGTGGGTACACTTTGGGATCCCACAGTATATAATCTCAGATCGGGATAGTAGGTTCCTTACTACATTATGGTCTAGCCTATGTTCAATGCTAGACACCAAGCTCACAAAGTCCACAACTTTCCATCCCCGGACTAATGGCTAGATAGAGGTCGTCAACAAGATGATCGTACACATTTTGCACATGTACAACTCAAAGCATCCACGCACATGGGATGAGAGCCTCCCCTATGTACAACACAGCTATAACCGGGCCCTCCATAGCTCAACCAACCACAACCCCTTTCAGGTGGGCTTGGGATTCCAACCACTATGTCCCATTGACGTAGCCATGCCATTTGCAGCTACTCAGGCTGATTCAACTCATATCCAGTCTGAATTTTCCAAGGCAAACAACTTCATTGAGGGCATTCAACACATTCACCAACAGGTTCATGACATATTGGGCAGATCCAATGCTAAGTACAAGCAACGACATGATCAACATCGGGTGCAACATAAATTCCAGGTGGGCGACAAAGTGTGGATACATTTGCAGAAGGAGCGCCTCGCTGGACCCCACTGCAAGCTTCGCCTGCTCCGATATGTGCCATACACCATCACCAAGGATGTCGGGGACAATGCCTTTGAGCTTAGTGTTCCACCATTCCTTCGTCTGCACCCAATGTTCAATGTGGACCGCCTTCGACCCTACTTTCCACCTCTACTGGACACATCAGACGTGGCAGAACAACTCACACCAATAGAGTTAAAGCCCGACTGCATGGAATAAGCCACAACTGATCGAATTGTGGACACATAGATCAAGAACACCTGCCAGTAGAATATCCAGCTATATCAAGTTGTCAAAGCATGCCAACTCCTTCACCAGGGAAAGTGGCTCACCAAGGACCAAGTTCAACAGAAGTTTCCTCATCTCATGGAGGAACTCAACGCAATGGGGACCATTGCTTCCTAAGGGGGGAGGATTGATCTAGGAGGATATTGATGGCCACCCACCTATTCCTCTTTGACCCCCACCATTGTTTCTTTCTGTTTTCCAGTTTCCTTAATTGTAGCACAATTTACTATTTTTGGCAGTTTTCGGGTCCTAAACTTCCAGAGCCATTTTGAGGCCCTAAACGACGTTTTTCGGCATCGAATGGTTAGGAAAATATGATTCCATTCTAGAATTGATTTTTACTATTGATGGATGTAGTCCTTAAACAGATCTTTCTAACGATGTATCACGCACGTCAAATGGAGGTAGTAGGCTAAAGTTACGACCCCGAGAAATTGATGTACCAAGTTACCCAATGGGGCCCACATTCTGGCGTTTCACCTCCTAGGGTTAGGTTTTTGGATGTGTATGGTTTCCATTGTTTCTCAATAATATATAGGCCTTCAAGCGTCATTGTAACACAGAGTTTAGAGGCATGTAGCCGCCACATCTCTTCTCAGAGATAAGCTACCAGCACTCTAGCTAGTTTATTTCCATTCTGTATGTAAACAAGTTTCAGTTATTGATTAATGAAATGAAGTGTTATTTCCTCTGCATATTTTTTTCTATGGTTATTTGTGTATTCTGTTGTGTTCCTGCATAAATCCGGATCAGTATGCTTCCTTAAAATCATCCCTGATGGCGCTCAATTTATATCTCAAATCTTATGATTTTTTCCATGTAGCTCACCACATTATGTATATTTCTCATGTGTATTGTTGGAAGTTTGTTTTGGAGGAGCATCTATTGAGAAACACTAGAGATTTGAAAAAAATAAACTAAATCTCCAAACATGTCCTTACTTGTCATCTTCTTTTCAATGTGGGGGATGAAACAATCCTTCAAGAAATCTAGAACGACTCTCTTCTCCTTGGCCACCTTATCACAACGAGACCAACTACACTGGATCAATAAGAACCACTTTAAAACATGTTCCCAAGGATTGACTTCCTCTATAAAAAATTGTAACCTAATCTTCCAAGGAATAATATCTTAACCTCCTTCCAACATCTCACATTATATGTGAGAGAGAGAGTCATCTTACACATCTTGATACAATCCTAAAATGCAAAGCCAATAGTGAATGAAGTAGACAAAACCCTTATAGGGATCAAGCTGTTCTCTCAAGTGACATGGGGTTTCACATCCATCACCTTAAACAATTGAAGCAACAACCTCAACAAGGTTAAGCACCTCTTCTAGAGACACCATAATTGAAATATCAACTCCCTCTTTCACCTAGAGAGTGACTTAAGAAAAAACGATATGATACCATGTAGAATTTTTATCAATTGAGGTTTCTTTTGCAATTCAAAATTTCATCTCTTTACTAGAGTTTTCTAAGATCTACTCCTTATGAATTTCCAACCCTATGGTTTATTTTAAAGGTAATAAACAACAACACAAACAATATTTTACTTTCTAACAACCCCAACCCACTAGGTAGTTGAACATAAAATATACCAAAACTTGTGTTACATGTTTCATCCCTATAGGGTAATCTTATAATGTATAAATTAGATCTGAAAATCACTTTATGGTAGCAATAATTATAGTTGTGAATTATTTCTTATGTCTTGTATATAGATTTTAAACCCTTAACAATTTCAACCTCAACTTATGTGAGCAAGACATAAGTGTTGGAAATTACCAAACCATGAAGACAATGATAAGTTGGTACAAACCTCCCAGTTCTCCAAAACCTTAGCTAGGGAAAAACACGAAAAACCCTATGTCCATCAAAGTTACTCCAACAAGCTAGAGTCACTTGCAAGGCCTCCTTGGCCTCATGCATGGTGTCTTCTCTTCCATTCCTCCTCAAGAAGTACAACCTAGGGTTTTTCCACAAACCATAACTCCAATGCTTCCTTAGGGATCAAATTCTCACCCTATACTTCAATAAATGCTCAAGAAACCCTGGTGTCTCAAGACAAGAGAGATGACGTTTCAATGGATGAATCAAAGAGAGAAAGAGAGAAAAAGAGAGAACTTCTCCTCCTAGATCTCTAAACACAATATACATGAGATGTAACCTCTCTAAGCATGAATGGTATCATGATCTCCACTTTATTGTTCCCAAGATCTAACCCTAGCATAGAGCAATCTCCCCAAAAATATGCCATGTTTCCTCTTCGTAACTTCTCCTAGGGATTCCTCAAGAACCCTAGCCCCTTAACCCTACAAGTAAAAAGAAAACAATATAATGATGATATGAGAAGTGACTGAGTCTCCTTCCTTTATTTATATGGTAAGTGAAGGGAGGTCTACAAGTTATGTGGACCTAGTCCACTACAAGCAACCTACAACATGCAAGTAGGTCCACACATGTGAAGTGTTAGATGTGACACATGTCAAAGTCCAAGGTGATGACTGCCCACAAGAAAAACTCCAAGGCAAGGGCATTCCTTATCTAAGGTCCAACACTCCTCCTCTAAGGGATTTAATGTTCCAATTACTCTCTTAGGCCATTTTTCCCTCTATATTCACTCCACCTACATGATCATTGTCAGAACCCAGACATCCACAAATCAACTCTAAAACTCAGTGCAAGTGTCCAAGTAACCTAACGTTTTCTAGGTATCAACACCCTTCTCCAGAATGTTGAATGATCCTCCTCCAATGAAGGGTGTTGTTCAAGAAAACAACCTCTCCATGTGGCCAACCAACATGTAGAATATCACCAAGCTATTTGAAGACTTCCAATGCTCTAAGAAATAATGTTTAACAACCAATGCGTAAGACACTTCGAATGTGAAATTCCATCATGAATTAATCAAGATATAACGATACACTATGCACCCCACAGATCTCATGAAGCAACCCCAAGCATGGTGTAAACACTTTTGGAGCAACCCTAAAAGATAACAATGTAGACTTTGGATGTAGGCATGAATAAAGTCACCTGATGGTTATAGTTTAATTGATTCTTTTGTTCACTTTAGTGGGTTATCCCACATTCATAAGGAACCGACTTGATTAGTATGTAACCCCATATAAGGATGATTTCTTTCCAAGTTAATATTATTGAAGTATCTTGAGTATCTCTGCTTGAAGTTTTCTCTTATGTTCTTGGTTTATTTATGTGTTTGGTTTTTGTTATATGGTATTAGATCCACAATGAACTGTGTAGAGTAATAATTGATGGAAGAACTACTTTGATACACAATAAGAAACCATAAAGCTTTTGGATATGTTGAAACCGAGTTTGGTTTTTCTATTAGCACCTATCCAAAAGGGTTTTGATTTGTCAAAACCAAGATTAATTTTTTGATTTGCATCTAGTTCACATTATCTAGTTTAAAAAAGTGAGCACCATTTCTTTGCTTGATTTAATGCTAGGTTTGAAAAACAAATCTAAGGTATGCTCTTATGGATGAAAAGGAACCCTTAATTCTTTTATATGATTTTAAAGACAGGTTCGATTGAGGATAGATATCCATCTTTTAAAGAGGAACCTTGTTGCAAAGTTCCGTGCTAGTTTGAAGAGAAAAAGTTTAAAGAGAGAGAGAATATTAGTTGCTAAAGTACTATTACAATTTCATATAACATACAAAGATGCCATGCAATTTTAATTTTTTTTAAGAATATTTTTTGGGTTGTACTATAATGATTTGCATTATAATGTGTATATACATTATAATTAGATGGGTTTGCATTTTATAATAATAATAATAATAATAATAATAATAATAATAATAATAATGATAATAATAATAAAAAGTGGAGTTAAATAAAAACTAACAAAACAACACTAAAATAGAATTCAATTAACTAAAAAGGTAACTGCATTGCATTGATGGAAAATGGAGTTATGCATTGGAGTTTTACATGGATGAAAGGTGGAGTCATCCATGCATTTGAATAAACATTATATAAATGGATGTTGAAGAGGTTGGAGGGAAATTATTTTTTGGATTTTTTTATAATGGAGGAGAATATGAATCTAATCCTACTTGTAATAAAGGATAATTTTGATCTAGGGTGAGGAGATTAAGAGGTGGGTAGAGATACTTAGTTGACATAAGTTTATAGATTGAGGGAGCAAGTTCTCTTGGTCTTGGATTGAGGGGTTGGTTGGGTAAAGAGATAGTTCCCACATGATGTTGCAGATTCCAGTGTTGAGTTATTGTTGGTTTTCAAATATATGTACTTCATTAAAAAAAGTGTTCTAAGTTTTCTCACCAAATTCACAGTTTTATATAATTATTCCTCATCCTTAGTTAATCTTGCTAAATGAATTGGTCAAGATTAATAATTAACAATTCACATTGATGGTTGCCTCATTAGGATTAATAATTAAGTTGATGAATATGGTGAAATATTTTTCAACTTCATTGTAGATTCTATATAGATTGTACTATTTACTTATTTATTATTATTAAAGAGGTGGTACTTGTTACTAAGGAATTATACAATTTGTCTATGTTAAATAGATGTAAATACATAAGTTGGATTTCTATATATCATCAGAGTTGCAACCCGAGAGATATGAGCCCACGTGCAACCATAGAAGTAAGGAGAATACAATTGCAATAAATTATTGCAAGTGTTGAGATTTGGCTTCAACAACCTCAAGCTTGAATATTGGTTCCACTTTTCCATTAAAATTTTTACTTGAGCAAACTTGTTCTAAACGAGGATTAAGTATAACATGCATAGCGGGAGGACTCTTGCATTTAGTTGGTTGTCTAGATAGACAAACTCTTAAATAAACTTATTCTTGTTAGAATGGAAGACAACAAAGGATGTGGTAAGAAACTGACAAAACACCATAAATTTTCAAACATAGTGACCTAGTGTATCATCAGGGGTTGACACCAAGAAATGAATATCCTTTTGCCTTATGGCACCCATGATCTATTTACAATGGATACGAATGCATTTTGAAATGTCTAAGTTTCTCATTGTAAAGGAGAACAATGAGGTCACCAAGATTGGGCAATGTGCATCAACATACCTCACGAATACCTTAATGGTAAGCTTTGCTTTGATTCCATTCGTAGTTGTATTTGTTTTCATGGTTTGATTATCAAGGCATTCTCTTGATTTTTTCTTACCTAGGACTAGCTTTCCATAAGCCAAAAGTTGCCCCAATTGATTAGAACTTTCATATTCAATATCAATACTGTGTTGATTTCCATTTACATGCTCTGAATTCTCAATTGATGCATTGGTTTCATCTATTTACGAGGATTTGACTCTCCCTCACTTTTCATGAGTGGTTCTTGGACAAGATTTCTTCCTATAAGTTACCTAAAGAGAATTTTTTTTTTCGTTGTAGAGAGGCTATACAACATAAATTTTTCACACTATGGCTCAATAGATTGAATCAGGTTCCGAATTAATATACAAAAGTATTCCCAGATCTTGTCCGATGTTCCACATAAGAAGATGTCAGACCCCTTAAACCGACACAAATCTCAATGATGAAAATGCAGATCATACTTGAATCAACACATGTTATTTAAATGTTTAACGATTCTAATGGAAGAAAATTTGGACAATCAAGGTGGTACAACAAAGGTAGCAAGGGTATTTGAGGGAGATGAATTCATTTCTGTAATAAAAAATGGATTTTGAATGATGAATTCATTTCTGTAATCTCAATATTGTTAAATATTAAATTGTTGGATTTTGTTAATAGTGACTGGAAAACTCAAAATAATTTAATATTTAAACAAATCCACTATGAGTATAAAATTGAGCACATAGATCTGTGGATCAACACACAACTCACAAGTAGATCTTACAAGCAATTTTGCAGAGAATTTCATATGAAATAGTGCAATAATGCTTTGCAGCTGTATAATATTTCATTAATCAAAAGTAAAAGAATGGATAATTGTTACAATGTAGTACAATGGCTAAATAGCCTCATGCAATTCAAATCCATGTGAGGAAATTCGAATTGGTTTGACTCTACTTGACTGCATGGCTAACTAAACTTTTCTAAATCACTATTGGAGTTCAACAACCTAGCTCAAGTGTCTAATTCAGTCTTAATTATCAGTTAACTAGTCTAACTGACTATGGTAGGTGAGTAAATGCTCCTCATCCACATGAAACCATGCATAACTAGCTCTAATTGAGTAGAGCTGAATGTAACTGACTAGAACTGAATGTAACTGACTCCTAACTAAGCTTGACTAATCACCAACTGAACTCAACTAAAGGAGGTTGGTGCCGACACTCCCAGTGGTTCCTAAATTGTAGGGATTGGTCTAGGAGGCTCCTAAATTGATGCATGCAAGTGCGGTAAGTGAAAATTAGCCTCAATTAGTGTTCCCCACACTCTCGTAACTGGTACATGTGGCCCAATTAGGTCAAGTGGACCCAATGGGACTAGTGGACCCAAATAATGACTAAATTGACTCTAGGTGACTGACCAAATTGGAGAAGGGAGGCTTATAATCCTAACACCCCCCATGAATCTTAAATTGGACAATGTGGGACTTGGTAACTAAGACCGAAGGTCACCCATTACAACTAAAATTCAAAAAATTAACTACTCATTATAACCAAGGAAACGGAAAAAAAACTCATGGGAAAAATACCCCCCCTCAAACTAAGTATGTAAAATACAGGATTCAATCTTTTTGAGAAAAAACCTTGGGAAAAATTGTTGTTGCAACCTTCATCACTGTGGTGTAGTGAAGCAACATTTTGTTCTTATGTGCTCAGGTATCCTGGGGCCTGGAATGTAGAATTTCTCCATCTTCTCCCAAAATGATGATGGAAGGAAGGAGGAATGTATGGTTTGTCTCGTTTTGGAGGATGTGAGACATGATCCTCTTGGTTCCTTTGAGAGAAGTGTAGCTGATCAGTCCTTAGCGTGTAGCACTTCACTGGGAATTTGTTGCATCTCTATGAAGGTGGAGATCTTTCTTGACATAGCACAAGCTTCTCTTTCTGAAATTGATTTCTTGTCCTCTTTATGTCAGATGGATTTCCAGTCATCTTCCCAACTTTCCCAATAGCCAATTTGGACTTAGGATTTGGCGTAGGGACTAGATTGTGATATGAATCACTATGAACTTCATCTTCAATCTCATATACTGAAACAACTGAGTATTCTGCTTCTGAAACACTATTGGAAACTTTATCAAAAGAAGTAGATAACATGTTTTTACCTCCTCTTTCGAATGGCTGCTGAGAGTACACTGGTTTTGAATTTGGCATAAAGTGTGAGAATTCATATGCCTTGGAGGCATGGTTTGCTGCACCTTTCGCTATAATGTTCCCAGTATAAATATCCGTGATCTCCACCGAGTCAGGACCAAATATCAATCGCTTTGGAGAGCCAGTGTGGGTCATTTGATAAATAGATAATAGATTTGCAGCTAAGGAGGGCACATACAAGACATCATGGAACTTGCCATGCTTCAATTTGATAGTACCCTTCCCTTCAGCTCAAATTTTACTGTTATCACCCATGTGAATGCTAGGCCCATCAGTAGACTGTCAAGAAGAGAACGATTCTCTGGATGCAACCATATAGTTGGAAGCTCCTAAATCAATGATGAAGGCATGTGTTCTTGAACAGCTAGCCTTCAGTGCATGGCATCTCTCATCATGTTCTTAAGGTTCTTATCTATGGTCAACCTTCCTTGCACTAGCAGGTAGAGTGATGTTATTTTGATCTAGAAGTAGGGCCATTTGATCTATTGTCCTTCTCATACAGGAGCTTTTTGGATGAAAGCCCTTTGAATAGTCGGAACAAATGATCTTTTCTTTGCATTTCTTATTGTTTTTCCTCGAACTTGAGGATTCATCTGACTGCTCCTTCTCATTAGGAGGCTCATTCCATGTCTTCTTTTGCTTCCCCTTACCATTTGTAGCTTTGGCCCCTCCAACAAACAATGCTTGATCTTTTGAATATCTGATGATCCCCATTTGCACAAGCTTGTCATGCTCTGTTGTGAGAGGCTCAATGAAGGCATTGAGAGTAGGCATTTTCCAATTTGGGATAGTGAGCTTCCCGATATGGAATGTGGAAACAAATATAGAATAATTTGAGCCAAGTTTGGAGAGAATAGAGAGAATGAGTTGATCATCCTCCTTCTCCACTCCACACTGCTTCAATTGGAGCACTAGGTGCTTGAATTTGGTGAAGAACTCATTCATAGTTTCGAAGTTTCTTGGATGAAGAAAATCAACTCATTCTCTAGCCGATAAATCCTCATGTCATCTTTCTTATCAAACAGATCATCAATTTTATCCCAAATTTCCTTCGGATTCTTCAATCCAGTGACATGGAAATGAAGTTCTTTGGAAATTGAAAGACACAACAACCCGAAGGCTTCATCCATCTTGTTCCAGTATCTTGCCTTGTCTACAACATGGGTTGGATCCACCTCTGTGTCCATTGTGACTCTGTAGAGTCCCTTGGCACACAATTGGATCTCCATGTCTCCCTTCCACTAGTGATAGTTGAAAGGAGTGAGAGGATCCACAGAAGAAACCATTTTTCCTGTTGTAGAGAATGCAATGAAGTAGATTGAAAGACCTGCAAATCACAAGAAAACAGACAAAGTAAGGTCGACTACCTACACATTTCAGGTTTTCATCACACCCATCTTAGTCAATCAAGCAAGCTTGATCGACAATTCCTTTGCTTAGGACTTATGTGGTAAACCTTCTGCTTCTAGTGCAGAGTAGGAAGGAGCAATTTCACTCCATTTTTTTCTTGATCTAGTTGAAGATATGTAGAAAGGAGAGGTGCCTTGTCTTGCCGAGGCTCTGATACCATATAAAATTGAGCACATAGATTTGTGGATCAACACACAAGTCACAAGTAGATCTTACAAGCAATTTTACAGAGAATTTGATATGAAACAGTGCAATAATGCTTTGTAGTTGTATAAGCTTTCATTAATCAAAAGTAAAAGAATGGACAATTGTTAAAATGTAGTACAATGGTTAAATAGCTTCATGCAATTCGAATCCATACGAGGAAATTCAAATTGGTTTGACTCTACTTGACTGTATGGCTAACTGAACTTGTCTAAATCACTATCAAATTTCAACAACCCAACTCAAGTGTCTAATTCAGTCTTAAATATCAGTTAACTAGTCTAACTGACTGTGGTAGGTGAGTAAATGCGCCTCATCCACATGCAACCATGCATAACTAGCGCTAATTGAGTAGAAGTGAATGTAACCGACTCCTAACTAAGCTTGACTAGTCACCAACTGAACTCAATTGAAGGAGGTTAGTGTCAGCACTCCCAGTGGCTCCTATATTGTAGGGATTGGTCTAGGAGGATCCTAAACTAATGCATGCAAGTGCAGTCAGTGACAGCTAGCCTCATTTAGTGTTCCCCACACTCTAGTAACTGGTACATGTGGCCCAATTAGGCCAAGTGGACCCAATGGGACTAGTGGACCCAAATAATGACTAAATTGACTCTAGGTGACTGACCAAATTGGACAAGGGAGGATTATAATCCCAACAATGAGAATATAGGAAAACCTTACATATGGTATCAAAATCCATTATATGAATTTTGGATTTCATAGTCATGATATTAAGTTTTATGGTATATGTTTATGAGTTCAACTTAGTAATGAACTATACATATGCATATGCATACACTTCCTACCACTTATATGAACATGATGATGATGAAGGAAAGAAAAAGACATAGTTAACGGAGGTTCAAGGAAATAACTGCCAAATCTCCATTTATCACGTGTCACTAGTTCTAATGCACTCCACCTGGGTTTTTCCATGTTTTTTCTTACATTCTTGTGTTGAATTTGGCCTATACCAAAATACATGTATTGCACCTAGAGGATTTCCTCAATGTTTGATGAATGACAAGTGGTTTGAGCATTGGAAGTTTTTTCGTGATATCTCATAACTCTATCCAAAATTTGGTATCATGATCCCTTAGCCACTTACTAGGTCATTAAATATATCAATTCTCTCGGATGCCACATAGGTGCATGAGCCTTGCACTCAAACTAGAATGAAATGATATTATTGAGAATAGTGTGTTCCTTGTTATTAGTAGTGATAACCATTAGTAAATATATAAAATAACCATTAGTGCACTAAGAATAAATCTATATCAAGATGACACTATTTGTTTTGATTTGATTAAGTTCATTCTTTTTCTTCACCTCTTAGGCAACTCCCTTGAGGAAAAGTCAACCAAATATCCATTCATTATGACTTGAGTTATTTATATTTCAAACAATCCCATGAATCCATCTTATAAATTTAAACAACTCACATCCTATCTAACCGATTTAGTCATAACATTTTTTTATAGAAAAAAAGTAGGACTTTTATATGTTAAAAAGAGGGAAAATTCCTTCTACATCTATAGATCCCGACAAACGGAAACAAGAGAAAACTATAGGCCAAAAACATCAACTACTGCTTAATTATTATTTTGAGGGACCTATAAATCCTGTCGAGGATCCGTGGGCTGAGAGGATCCCTCCACCTCATCTTTGGCATCCATGAGCACTTGCAACGAGAGGACCTCATCTTCTAATGCTTCCACTCTTGCCTTCAATTCTATGTTCTTACCTTGTTAGATTCTAGTTTGTTTCTCAGGACAACTCCCTTGTATAAATTCTCCACTTCTCCATACCCCACCCAATTGCTTTCATTTTTTCCACTGACTTGCTTGGAGGTGCATGAGCTTGTGGGGGATGCAACAATACTCATCTTCACACCAATTTCCGTCCTCCATGCTTCTTTTATGTTCCCTACACCCTTCTCCCCAAAACACAACAAATATGATGGAATTTCCTTGCACCCTGATTAACAGACAAGGATGAAGGCTCCCTTACCACCTTTTCTTTGTATCATTCAAACTCATTGCTATGATGATTTCCTACCCACGTTCCCACATAAGTGCATACTAGTGGGGAATTATTACCACAGGTGTTGAAGGACAATCCCAATCTTGCTTGCATGCCTGATTCTTGCTACTACCATGAAAAAAAATCTATTGCTCAAGCTCGACCTACCTTCTTTTATTTTCATTGAAGAGAACCACGTGTTAATACTGACACAAACACTATTCCTTGCCTCCACACTCCCTACGGGCTTGTATCAATTGGATTTGGGCCCCTTATCCCTTGGCATTGTTTTGGGAAGGCTCTGGGCCCCCATGTGACCAATCCCGATGCTTCTTATGTGCTTAACCATTCCCCTATTGGCTTGGGTTTGATTCTTACAGAAGAGGGTCAATTTTTTCATTTTCTTGTAGAGTTCATAGGGTCTCTTTCATCTAGATCTATTGCAAATTTGTCCATTTTATCAACCTCCTTGTTGTTCTCCCTTAGTACATGGAAGAAGTGCACTTGTTCCAAAGTTCTTAACATGTAAGATGTTCTTTCCAAGATCCGTGAGAGCCTTAGATTGGTGGGAACCTTCTTTTGTATGGAAACATGAATTGTGATCATTGAGTCTCCAAGAATTATTGCTTCCCCAATTTATTCTTTTACTAATGTTTTTATTCCTTGGTATAGATCAAGGGCTTCAACTTCATTTTTTGAGGAAGTTCCCAGTCCCCAAGTGAATTTTTCCTTGGCATTTTCCTCATAATCAAAGATGATCCCACTCACTCATGCCACCCCTTGCATTTTCATTAATTTTCTATACTCATTATTCACACATTGATATCTTCTTATATTGTTTTTCTTAATAAAAAATGAAATTTAAATTTCACTATAAAACATATCATATTATTCTTTTGGGGTGAAGAATCAAATTCTGTATTGAATTTTAATATTGGATTTGGAATTGTTATTGGCAAGATTTAAACCCTATAATCATGAAGAATCTTAAAGAAATATTAATTTGTAGATTATTATATTTATGAGGTCTATCAAGTGCTAGTATGTACTAATGGTAAACTTTATATGGATATGTGGATAACTCTATGACTTTATGAGTGGAAGGAAACATATTATTAAGAAAATTCCCTCTATTGATATGGTCTAACAAAAATAAATTGTGTTTAATAATCATAAAATAATAATTTGTTATGTTTATATGGAAATTTACATACTCATTTGTAAGCTAAATACTTATTATTATTCTTATTTTACAACATAAAAACATAACACCATTTAATATACTCAATTATGATGCTTATAACATGGAAACATACTAATAATATCATACTCACAAAAATATATACGAGTGTTTAATATATACTAATAATATTTATAGTATACTCATAATTCATGAGGTAGGTTCAAATTTTTTGGTTTTTCAATGTTTTTGCAATAGTTCAGAATTATTTTTGTTTTTTGCATTTTTAAATTATGATTTAACTTGGCTCTTATTGGTTCTGTGTAGGTGACGGTGACATCAGTATGAGATTTTGTGTCCCAAGACCCGCTGTGCCATTATAATAATTTTGGAATGAGAACCCTATAAAATTCATTTATGTTTTCGATAGTTTTTTGACATTAATGCCATACTAAGTCCCGACAATACATGCACTTGCTCTGACAAACCTACATTGTTGGCTGTGACTTAACAAGGATTTGTGTATTCGATGCATTGAAAGTGCATGCATGCATCTACCTCCATGCAAAGTTCCACGTGGAGTCTCCTAAGGAGCTAGAGCAAGGTTTATAGATTTCTGGTATTATAAATCAGTAGAATGAGAAAGTGGGTTAAAGTGCATGCATGCATCTACCTCCATGCAAAGTTCCACGTGGAGTCTCCTAAGGAGCTAGAGCAAGGTTTATAAATTTCTGGTATATACCAGTAGAATGAGAAAGTGGGTTGCTTAGCTTTTCTTTTGATAGGTCATCCTAGTTTTAGAGTAAGCTAACATGCCAATCTCTCTTTTTCAGGCATACTCCTACTCTTCTATTGAATTTTACAACTGGCAAGGGGTTTCACATGCAATACAAAAAGTTTGCTTTTGGTATTGGGTTATTGCAAATGAATGAAGACATAGAGAGGCATTGATTCTTAGTACTGCCTATAATATTCATTAAAAACCTCATGAGAAAGAACGAGGAAGACATGATGGAATTTTGGGCTGAAACATATAACTAAGGTATAGGATCGCAGGCTTTGAGATATCCAATATTCATATGGCATCTTAAAAACATCTTAGAATGGAATTATGTGTTGTAAATCAGAACTATCACCAAGTCTGTAGTGTTGCTATTCATAAAAGGTCGTATATTTTGTAAATTGTAACTGAACAATCAAGGGGAAAGGACTGTGTACAGAGTAACTTTATTCATTCAAGATCAGACTCCAGAGTAGTGGCCCATGAGAATTTTTACTTACATAATTATATTTTGTGTCTGTGCCTCTCAACAGGTCATTTTTGTTGTATTTACTCCAGCACTTATGTTTGCAAGCTTGGCGCAATCAATGACATATGAAGATCTCATTTCTTGGTATGTAATATTTTTAACTTTCCACCTCGTTGACTGAAAGGAGGGCTTCTTTTGTTCTTAAGTTGTTTGTGATATTATTAAATCTTTTTTTGCAACTAGACTGTGATATTAATAAAATTGTGTTTTGCAACTAGACTGGGATGGTACCAGAGACAATCTTTTGATATCAATTTTTCATAACATATTGTAATTTAGCAAAGAGTCTTGAAAGACAATATTTCCTGTTTCAACAAAGTTTCTTTCAATTCTCTGAGGAGAGATCAGTGAAATTTTGTGTCAAGAAATTTTGTAAATGCCTTGGACAATAAACAAGAACAGTAGGCTTGTGAATGCACATTTAGATTGTCAATTTCTTTACTCGTAATAATTTCAGTTGGATAAGTTTTGATGAATTTGAATCAAATTTTTGCAGAAATGGTTCTTTAGCCAAGCTTACAAAATTTACATTTGCTTGGTAAATAAATGCTATGAATATTTAATAGTATTCCCATGTCCCACCTTTTTAAACCATGTAAAACTACAAATTTTCTAAAGCCCACTTGATACTGTTTTTTGCTAGCCTTATTTCTGAAAAAAAAAGAATTTTCATCTTCTGCAGTAACTAACATTTGCTTCATATCATATTATTACTCAACATGTCTCGTCTATTTTGTCTATATTACCTCTTTCTTTCTAAAAGTCAACTGTCTTTTTCTTTTTCAGGTGGCCCATGCCAGTGAATATTTTTCTTACATATCTCTTCGGAGCTATCCTCAGATGGATGGTTGTGAAAATAACCAAACCTCCAGAATACTTAAAGGGCATAGTTGTTGCAGCAGGTTAGGTGAACTTTATTCTATCCTTTTGTGCAGTTGTAAATATTTCTAGAATATTTGATTTTAGATGTAAACTTGGTGTCTTGGGAAGACAGTGGAGCAATAGAATGCTTATTCTGTTGATATGACAAGTAGGTTAAAGCCAAGTTGATCTTTGGTATGTTGATTTATACTGATCTCTGCATTTCAAAAATAGCTTCTTGTGATCTATACATTCATCTGTGAATAACAGATAGCATGATTCTTAACCCATTTTAAATTGTCTCAGTTAACCTTTTTACATAGAAAGTTTAGTTGAAGAATGGAAACAGATTACATTTTTTAAATTCAAAATGCTGAATGTTTAAACATTTTTAAATTCTCATCATATACAAGAAACATGGGAAATCTTCTTGTCATGTTGTTCACACAACAGGGAAGTCCCTGTGGAGAAACCAGTGTTTGCAACGTAACTGGGAGAGCATATGCTTAGTTTTCTCTGGCAGTATGATTCTAACTAGATATTAATTCTCTGGACTTTAAACTTAGTATTGGCAACGCTTCTTTATGATTAAAAACATGAATGTGTTCATTTCCACTATTAGATGTTCACTTCTTGCGGATTTTATTCATAATCCGCATGCCATAAATTGAAGCGGAGTGAATCCCTCTGTTATTTTCTGATGCATTTGAATTGGCTTTGCAGCTTGGCAGTGTCTTCGTATGGACTTATGGCTACAGTCTCTTACGATCAGCAAGCCAACTTCATGAAGAAAGGGAATTAGAAAATGGGCTTGACGAGAAGATCCCAAACGTTGATTGTTTAAATGCAGGAGAAACATCTAAACTTTTGACGACAGTCCAAATTATTCCAGAAGAGCCAAGTTCTGGAGGAGATTATCTATCTGATAAGCAGAGTGCAAGCAGCACGGTAAGGATTTCATTCCCATTAAAGAATTTCATTCAAGAGATTGGAATAAGAAATCTGAACTTCTTGTGTGATGGGTTGTCATTATTCTGGCATTTGTTGAAGTCATCTTGATGCTTTTGCAGCAAGTTCAAAATGAAATCGGGCTTTGTATCCATTGCAATTTTACCTCATCTTTTTATTTAAAAACCCTTTATCACCTTAACAAACGCCAATGTGCAAAGGATTTATACCCACACCATTGAACGTATACTGTTGTTTCAATGTGAATTTGAAAGTGCCTGTATCCCTGAACAAAATTTTATAGTGAGAAGTTTTTGTTAGAGTTGAATCTGTTCCTCAACAAAATTTTATAGTGAGAAGTTTTTGTTAGAGTTGAATCTGTTCCTCAAAGTGGGAAGCTCTTACAGATCTTCGAAGTTCTATTCAGGCACACAATTTTTTTACGTAAGAATTTGTGGCAATAATAATGCATATATTGTATGAGGGTTATCTGCTTCAAAAAAATATTAGCTATGCATCATTTTCAGTTTCACTCACTACCTTGAAGGCCAAAAGGGGAAAGCTGTTTAAATTTGGTTAAGAAATAGACTCATAATCAGAATTTGCTGGGTAAAAGCAGTCAAAATAGAAGAACAGATAATCATCTTTGTAATTTTGATATTATGTTCTCAAGCAAATGTGATTAATGCTTTCAGGATCAGAGTTTCTGAAATCAAATGTGCTTTGCTTGTAGGTTGGACTCAATTCCTTGAGTGAAAAGTCAAGCTCTTTCCAAGCCTGGCTCAGAAAAGTTAAACGATATATGAATGAAACCGGACACCTAATTCTTGAGGTGTTAATAGCACCTCCTACTGTTGGTGTGGTAAGTTGTTCAGATACCCATGCAGATGGTCTATACTTTTATTTTTCTTGTTCTGTAACGTTAGAAATGCAATTAAAACTTCTGGAGGGTTGTTTCAAATTTGACCATCTTTATTTTTGAGTTATTAAATAAACTTTTATCTGGCACAAAATAAAATTTAATTGTCAAAATCAGAAATGGGTCTGTTGGAACAGTTGCCAGAGTTCAGGGAACATAAACCCTGGAGGAGGAGAATATCTACACGTACCTATCCCCGTCCCCGTCCCCGTCCCCGGTACCGAATCCGGAACTTCGCCCATTTTAAAACTTAATAGTAAAACAATGTTAAACAAGAAGAAAACTTTTAGTCAGAGGGAGAGGACTTAAAACCCCAGGGCGACTTATTAACGAATAATTCAAGGAAAACCAATTTTTTTACTGTTGTCCATTGGTGAAAACATGGTGGAGATTAAGTGGTTTGGCATTTATTTTTAGATTGATGTTAGGACACCATGGTACCGCTCTCTATTTGTGAGCTTAGCTTAAATTCATCGCATCCTATAACTTGATATGTTAATGTTGCAGGTAATGCCTGTTGCATTATGGTTTTAGTTTTAGTTTGCAAGCCTCAGACCCATGGAGGCTTCTTAGCATAGAGACTTCTTGCCTTGGCATATCTGATTTGAGGTGTCTTTTAGTGTTTTAGTTGTAATTGGTATTTACAAATTAGAGTCATGAGAACCAAGTCTTTGTCAACATTTATAAGAAGATACACTTGAGGGATATTAACAGATGCAAATTGTTTAAATACTTACTTCCTGTAGCAGAGGAGCCCCTGCACTTTGCAACTTCAGCAAGCAAAAAAAGGTAATTCACAATCCTTATTTTATATATTTGTAGATAATGCATTGTGTATATTTACCTTGCCAAATGGCTCTGTATTGAGCAACAATATATCTTGATAATTGCTCACTTAGATATGAGAAATGTTGACTTAGGTACTAGCAATGCTGGGAAGATAGAAAATTTATTATTTATTGAAAAAAACACTTGTTTATATATATAAACATTTAAGTTCGGAATTCTCTTCCCCAGAAAATCAAAATCAACCGTAACTTATTACAATTCAGTTCATCGGAGATTGTCTTCGATTTCTTCTTCATATCAAAAGCAGCTGCACAGGATTCGAATCCCGAGCACTCCATTAAAAATAGACGTCGTTGTAATCCAGTTGTGCTTTCACTATTGAAAATCATTCTTTTAGTAGTTGACATTTGTATTGAATTGATAGTGATTCAGTTAATGATATTGGACTCAGCTTGTGCAAGTTATTATTTACAACAAAATGATTGTCAAGCTCATTTCAGACTAGGATTTTCTGGTTTCACATTAAATTCTTTTTTTGTTTTGTTGTGTTTGCCTCAATTTTCTTGGAATTGTCTGTTTTACAAATTCAGATAAGTATAGATGTTTCAGATAATTACCTTTTGAATTAAAATTGATGGTTGCATGGTATAATAATCCTAAATTGAGAATTTTCTTCCATTTGGATCAGATCAGGAAGGAAGAGCCGGTGTGAAGCAGCAGCTTCACTTCATATTTCACTTCGCATGGTTTGGTGATCCAGAGACAAAATATCTAACCTACTTAAAATATTCAAATTAGGGCAATTTCAGCGGTTTCAAAGCCATTCCAATCCTCTTGAATGCTGCAATTTCGTTTGAATTGAATGTGTGGAATCAGCTTCTGCTTAAAAAATGGCCACCGAAAGGTTATTCCAATGCTCCAGCCGTCTCACAATTCAGTGTAATAATGACGAATTACGACATAACCCTGACTGGCCGAAGGCCACATGCATGGAAATAGGATGTAGATGCTCTGATAAAAGGTTCACTTTTTTGCCCTACGAGGGGTTCAGGCCGCTGAATCCGAACTTCTCTACTAATCGCGGTTCAATGCTTTGTTCGAATACTGGCACCCCATCTGCTCAAAGGTTTCTACTTTTTTCTCTTCTACGGCATGTTTTGGTACTGTTAGTCTCATTAATCATATGAAGTAAAGGCGTGAATCTTCAGAGTTGGAAATCATTAATTCTTTAAAAATTATTTATTACGCATAATATGGTCTGGGGCAATGCGAGCTCCAGCAGTGTCCTAATTGTATAAATAGCTCACAAAGCCCTTTCGTACCCAGGTTTTTCCATGATAATAGCTTTGCTCAAGACTTTGCAAGTTTACAAGTTTGTCTATGCTTGTGATTTGAATTTGGTGGGAAACAACACAAATTAGATAAACTAAAACTATAAAAATTAGATTACGCATTTTTACTCTAAAAACACTGTGTGCTTGGTAGATCCTCTTTTAGATGGATCTATACTGGTTATGAACAACTAGAAAGAAAACAACTAACACTCATACACATATACTACTTCTGCTAGACCTTCGAACACATCAACAACAACCAAAGCTAGGAATCTTTAGAGTTGGAAATCATTAATTCTTTAAAAATTATTTATTACGCATAAGAGCGGCAGTGTCCTAATTGTATAAAGAAAACAACTAACACTCATACACATATACAACTTCTGCTAGACCTTCCAACACATCGACAACAACCAAAGCTAGGGTAGATAGTGTTTAGTGACTACTTTCTTTTATGCTAATTCAGTTGCTTCTATCTAAACATAAAATAAAATAAAAAACAAATACCAAATATGAAAGGAAAACAAATACCAAATTTTTGATGCAATATCTTTATAGATCAAATCGTTAATTGAGTAGAATCATGAATCATTTACTAAAAATTGAGTATTGACATATTTTTCTTTCATATATATCAACCTGAAACTTAAAAAAATTTCCACGGTAGGTGAAAATACAATTCAAGTCATAGAGCATCTCAAATACAATTCAAGTCTTAGAGCATCTCCCTGGCTGGTTGCATTGGTACTTTGATTTCACTTGAAACGGATTTTATAGTGATTAGTATAATACATAGGATGTGTTTTGTTTTCTATTTATAACTTAGTTTCTCTCTTAATAATTTTTCTTATCATATGGATATTTCTTTTGAATTTCATTGGAATATGACCTTCATTTACTCTTGAATCCGTTGGAGAGTGAACCTGTTGGTCCAAAGCATGAGCCCCAGAGCCGTGAAGACTGCTCTTTTAGGATATGCTGGTATGTGGATTCGGTATTGAGTTTATATGTGCAACAATCGAAGAGTTGTGACCTTTCACATCATTAGTGAAGACTGTGTTTTTGTTGGTGCATTGTGGAATAGTGTAGAGCACGATCTGATTTGAAGACTACAACCACATTTAAAGCAGCTACCAAGTGGATGGTGTCAATTTGCATTACAAGATATACATGACTAAATCTTTGTATTTCATTACATAAATTTATTTATATTTATCCACAAGTCTCTTCTTTTTATTGAAATCTTATATTCCAATTATCACAAGTCTCCTCTTTTTATTGAAATCTTATATTCCAATTATCAAAATCTTATAGTGTTTACTCATCACTTTTTCTAACATGAAGCCTTCATAGAAAATGTTCAATGATTTTATTATTTTAATTGATACCAATATTTCAATTATTATATGATATTTCTTCAAAAACAACACACATATTAATATATCTCTATAATACACGGTTTTGAATGAGTTTATCATTAGGATTTTATGTTGTTAACTTTATAGCATAACAAGATTGTAATAGTGTGTTAATAATGTGGATGTAGTGATGTTCCTTTAGTTATACTTAGTCTATATAACCAATATTAGAATCGATCATGGTCCTAAAAACTTTAACTTGTTCTTTGGTTTGGAGTTCACAAAAAAAGAAATATACGTCTCATGGAAATAATTTCAGGGTTCCTATGAATTAAAAAAAATGTTTAAACTTGCATGTGACAATAACTAGAGGAAATATTGTTTTTTTTTTACCTATAGGGTTTTAACTAGTGTTTTTATTTTGCAACTAAATTACCAAACATTTTACTTAACCCATAAATGAGTTAATCCTTCTTTTCACAATTTAAAATTGATAAACATAAACTTCGCAATCTTGGAGCAAGGTGTAACTATATAATAAATTGTTAAGATGCTTCTTTCTCATGGCGGCTCTTCTCAGGAACTCTACAAGAACTCTACATTAACAATCCCATTTATCTAGGTTTATATTGCAGATCGAGATTTTGGCGTTGAGCTCGAGGAGAGAGAGAGCGTAGGGTTTGGGAGCGAGCGTTTGTAGGCTGCGTGCTTTGCCGGCGCAGGTGATCTATCTCAGGCCGCCCCCATGGCTGCGCCTGGGGGAGGGCTCTCCCCTCCCTCTCCCCCTTCCTCTACTGAGGAAGCTTTCAGGAGGTTACTCTCGGCGCCGGGGTTCAAACCTGCTGCTCCGTCCATTCCTAAATTCATTAAGAAACTTGATGCAGTCCCTGAAATTGATCTTCCTATTGAACAGCCCATCAAGATCGCTCTGGCGCTAGCTGAACGCGGACTAGTTGGGCAGTTTATGGGTTTATGGCCCTCGACAAAAACCACTGACGATTGGATCCAAAGAAACTGGAGACCGCAGCTCAAGAACAGTGTGACATGCTACCCGGTGGGAAGAGGATTCTTCATCTTCGAATTCATATCCAAAGAAGATCGAGATCTTGTCTTCAGAAGCGGCCCGTACTTCATGGGCACCCAAGGACTGTATCTCAATAAATGGTCCCCAGATTTCAATGCCGAAGTAGATGTTCCGAAGGAAGTACCGGTGTGGGTGAGGCTCCCAAATCTCCCAGTCCATTGCTGGAACAATCAAACCCTAGAAAAAGTGGGGAATGCTCTCGGGAGATACATAGACAAAGCAGAGAACAAAGGTCAATACTCTTGTGCTAGAATATGCGTAGAGGTAGATCTGGAAGCAGGGCTACCCGAGGCAGTTAAACTCAAAGTCGGAGACTGGCACCACTACCAAAAGATGGATTATGAACAGATTCTGTTTAAATGCCGCCACTGTCATGAGCATGGTCATTTCTAGGAAAACTGCCCTCAAATCCAGGTCCAGGAAGAAGGAGAAGGCTGGCAAAAAGTTAAAAAAGGGAAAACAAAAAACAAAAATCAGGAAAAAAAGACAGGAAGTAACATGCAGAACCAGCCAGCGACCTCAAACAACCAGGAAGCTACCAAAGCTGCCCCAATCATCATACAAGATGTCGAAGAACCACGGAAGGACTCCGATCCTCCTGGAAACCAAAACGGAACCCAATCTAGCCTTAAAGAGACGGATACCCAAAGTGAGGAGGCGTTGGAACCTGGGGAAATACCGAGTGCGACCCCAGCAGCCGATATCTCTGGACCTTCCAAAGAGGCAAGTGTAGACCCATTTCAGCTAGAATCGGAGCCTGAAGAAGAATCTGATGAAGGGGACTCATCTAGCAGTCTCCCGGCGATACCCATCAAAAATCCAAGAGGGAGGAAATCAAAGAAGAAGATGAGAGAAGAGGCAACACATCTAGCAGTCCTCGAAGGCTCACAAAAAACCTTAAAAGGTATCATGAACACCAGATCTAAAAAAGGAACAACTCCGGCCCCAAAAGGGGCTACCTCCCCTCGCCAAAGTTCTTAATGCGGTACATCTGCTGGAACTGCAGAGGCTTAGGATCCACTCTAAAAGAAGAAGCTATGAAAGACCTTGTCCGAATCCACAACCCTGAGATTCTGCTAATTCAGGAGACAAAAATGGAGGAAGCTGTTGTCCTCCAAGCTGGGAAAAAGTTCTGGAAAAAAGGCCCTGGGATTGCCATCAACTCCAGAGGTGCGTCTGGAGGCATTGCAACATTCTGGGACTCCAACCTTTATGATATTGAAGCTGAAGTTCGTGAGCTCCACTGGGTTTTTACTAAACTCATCCACAAAATCTCTGGGAATACTGTAAGTCTTTTTAACCTCTACATTCCTGTTTTACTTTCGGAAAAAAGAGACTGCTGGAACATGATTGAATCCTATCTCAATAACCAGCATCTGGATAACATTATAATAGCTGGCGACTTGAATGTCACCCTGGCATCAAATGAGAAAAAAGGTGGTTCACTGGTCAGGGATCCATCGAGGGAATGGGTCGAGGATATCATCCTTGGATGGGATCTCCTTGACATAAAACCTTCCAAAGGTCTGTTCACTTGGACAAATAAGAGAGCTGGACCAGGTCATGTCACTGCCCGCCTTGACAGGTTCCTTGTTCACTCCTCCTTCCTCTCCCTTGGTCTTCTAGCCTCATCCAAAATCCTTCCCCACTGCACTTCTGACCATAAGCCCATCCTCCTTGAGCTGACTCTTGATAAGGACCTCAGACCGATCCCCTTCCGATTTAGTCCCCTCTGGATCCAGCATGAGGATTTCTTGCAAACCGTGGCTGACTCTTGGGCAAGACATATTAATGGATCACCTACCTTCATTTGGGAATCCAAATTAAAAAGACTTAAAAAGGACCTGAAACTCTGGGCAAAGCTCCTTGTCACGCCCACCTCAAGTAGGGAATTTGCTCAAGCTGAACTGAGTGCCCACCAGACTCTCATGGACGCGTCCCCGGTAAATGATAGCACTTTAAGAAAGGAAGAGGAGCTCCAAAAAAAATTCTTCTCAGCCTGTAGAATGGAAGAAGAATATTGGAGGCAAAAATCTCGAAACCTCTGGCTCTTAAGTGGGGACAAAAACACTAATTACTTCCATAAACAGGCTGAGGCGCGAAAGAACTATAATGCGATCACAGAAATCAACTTTCATGGTAACCTCCTCAAAGACTTTGAAGAAATAAAGCAGGCTGCCCATGAGACGTTCAAGGATTTATTTACAACCCCCTTAGAGGAGCCGATTGACAGCTCAGACTATCCGCTGGACCTCATTCCGAACCTTATCAAGCCAGAGGATAACCATCTCCTTACTGCTCCAGTCACTATGAATTAACTCAAAGGTATTCTCTCGATTATGAAACCTGACAGTGCTCCGGGACCAGATGGCTTCACCTCTATATTCTTCACCAGCTGCTGATCTATAATCAAGATTGACCTCTTAAAAATGATCCGGCACTCTCAGTTGGTCAATAGGCTGGGGGGTAGCACCAACTCTTCCTTCCTAGCCCTGATTCCGAAAGAAAAAGGGGCCAACTCCTTCAACCGTTTCAGACCGATATCCTTGTGCAATACAGGGTACAAGATAATAACCAAGATTATAGCCTCCAGGCTAAAAAGAATTCTGCCCAGGATTATCCCGGAAAATCAGGGAGGCTTCATCAAGGGAAGGAAAATCCTAGACAACATTATCCTCGTTCAAGAAGCCATCCACTCCAGCTATCAATGTAACGAGAAAGGTATGGTAATAAAACTTGATTTAGCTAATGCTTTTGATCATGTTAGGCATGACTTTCTTTATGCAGTTATGGAAAAGTATGGGTTCTCGTTAGATATAATAAACTGGATCAAAGGTTGTGTGGATAATCCCTGGATTGCCCCTCTTGTTAATGGAAGACCTACAGAATTTTTCAAAGCATCCAGAGGACTCAGACAGGGCTGCCCGTTGTCTCCTCTCCTCTATGCTATCCAAGCTTCGGTCCTCAGCTTCCAACTCAACCTGTGCCAAGATATCCACACGCTGCCAGGCCTAAAGATTGTGAATGGAGCTCGGAGCATTAACCATGCTCAATTCGCAGATGACACCCTGTTACTTGGAGGAGCAAGTCTCCATTCTGCTGAACACTTCAAGCATGAACTGGAAATTTACAAGGTGGTGTTTGGAAGCAAAATCAACCTTCAAAAAAGCAAAGTCTTTAGCTGGAACTGTTCTGCAAGAGAGATTCGAGAAATAACTAGAAAGCTTGGGATGGAAGGCACAATTGTCTGGGAGAGCTTCATTTACCTTGGCATCCCCATCTACAAAAACAAAATCAATCCAGCAAGCTAGGACTCTATATTAGACAAAATTAAAAACAAAATCCAAAGATGGAACGCCAATTGGCTCAATCTAGCAGGGAAGACTATTCTCATTAAAGCTGTTCTAAATAGCATGGCCATCTTCCACTCGTCCATTCTTCTTGCCTCAGCGTTAGTTATTTGAAAAATGGAAGGTCTGCTAAGGAAATTTTTATGGGAAGGAGGCAAGGGAAATGAAAAGAAACTCCATCTCGTCAGCTGGAATAAAATCCAAAAGCCTCGTAATGAAGGAGGGCTTCAAATGAGGAATCTTGTCACTCAAAATCTGGCCTTAGGAGCTAAATTGCTCTGGCAAATGGTAACAGGGAAAGACAGTTGGAGCAAGAAAGCACTCCGCAAAAAATACTTTCCTGGAACTAGGAAGAGATGTCTGGATATGCCCCCCCCAATCAGAAAGGGTTCTCCGATATACAGATTATGTAATAAAGCTTTGGCCCCATTCCAAAGGAGTCTTTACTGGATTCCTGGTGATGGGAAAACAATCCGAATTTGGGATGACTCAATCATGGGAGATACTCCTTTGGGGGCTTGTGCGGAAGTGGGAAATCTCAAACAATGGTTGTTAAACAAAGGAATCACCATGCTGTGGGAAATATCAGCATGGGAAAGCAACAGTTGGATAGGATGGGACCTAGGCAACCCCCCTCCAAATATTGAAGCTGAATCAAAAATCTTCACAAACCTCCTCCAAGGCAAGTCCCCCATAAAAGAAGGAATCAGAGACAAAAGAGGTTGGGGGCCCAGCTCTGGAAACTACACCTCTGCTGATGGTTACAAATATATCCAAGCGATCCCATCTGCTGCACCCAACCCTGTGATCTGGAATTTTCTATGGTCAAAACCATTTATACCAAAAATTGATATGTTTTGCTGGACCCTTGCCCACAAAAGCATTCTAACTGGTGAAAACCTCATGAAAAGAGGTATGGAAGGTCCTACTAGATGTCCACTTTGCAAAGCTGAGAATGAATCCTCAGATCATATCCTCCTGGGGTGTCCCTTCTCCAAAGAGGTCTGGAATCAGGCTTTGAAGATGAATCCAGGTATCAATCTGCCTGTCAATACTCAAGACCTTCTTTCAGAATGGATGAATCTCTCTCCCTTCCGGTTAGCCAAGAAACCGCTGCTCCAAACTGCCTGGAACTGGATCTTAAAAGCCACCTGTTGGAAAATATGGATTGAAAGAAACAATCGTATCTTCAGAGGCCAAGAAAGCCATCCCTCAAGAATTGCAGCCCAAGCAAGAGCACTCCTCGGAGAAGCCCTGGATTAGAACGCCTCCCTGAATAACAACTATCCTCTTCTGCCCAAAGAAGTCCATTGGCTTGGCATGATTATCCCTAAACACCAGAATCGAATCCCTACAAAAGTCCACTATGAGAAATGGGAAATTCGTCTTGGTGAGATGGATTTCAACAGATGGAAAAGCTCAATGAATGAACTCTGTCTCTTCTTTGACGGAGCCTCAAAGGGAAACCCGGGATTAGCCGGCTGCGGAGGAGTCTTAATGGAAGCCAATGGTAACGTTGTCAGTAAATATTCTTGGGGTCTTGGAATTGAAACTAACAACCATGCAGAGTTCTGTGGTCTTTATCAAGGTCTGAGGATTGCTAGGGCCAAAGGAATTGCTAAAATTTTAGTGTTTGGTGATTCTCACCTGCTTATCCAAGCCTTAAATAGGAAGAAACGTCCCTCCCAACTCCAGCTAGCCCAAATCTTTCATAAAATCCGTCTCATCTGTAAAAGCTTCCTCTCCATAAGATTCTATCACGTTCTAAGAGATCTGAACTCACTGGCAGACTGCGCTACAAATGAAGGTACCCTCTTGGGCAGAGGTCTTCTGCACATGGATGAAGTGGAATCCAGATGGGACATCCCTTAGCTGGAGAAGGATGGCCTTATTTGACTTTCAGCGCCACATTGTACCGAGAATCTCCCTCAGAATCGCCCTCTGCAAAAAATCTCTGCTCTCTGATCTCGAGCTCATGTTTCGCGTGACCCTCTCCCCCTTACGAACTGTTATTTATTCCAGGGCCTTCCCTCAAGCAACGATGTGGAGTGGCTTCAAAATATTGAAGATTAACTGCAGACTAAAGGTTTCCAAACCTGTGAGGTATCAGTGCCGCCTGCAAATGGCGTCGAACAGCTCTTCTTCCTCGGGCCTCTCTGTGGAAAGTCGTATTGCAGCTCTGGAATCGGCAATGGGAAGACTCAAGGGCCGATTGGAAAACCAAGTTAAAAATCTGGAAGAGACATCTCAAGCAGGCAACAAATCGTGGGATCTTCTGAATGAGGACATAAGAAAACTGCGAGAAGACCAAGCTGGTTCCTCTGAGAAAATGGAAGACTTTAAGGATGAAGTCCGAACTGGTTTCAAGGATGTGGCCAACGTGCAGGGAGATTTTGGAAAGAGGATCAGCGATCTGGAGAATGAGGTAGCGAAGCTGTCTGCCAAGCTGAACAAGTGATGGCCCTCGCCGGTTTACTGTTGTGCTTTGTTAATCTGTCAAACTGTGCCCTGTGTCAATGTTGTGTCTGTCTCTATCTGCTGTAATAAGGCCGTTAGGCCACATCGAAGGACTAGTTTCTTGATGGAATAGTTACGTTTCTAAATTTCTGCATAGCCATAATGTCAAAGCACTCGGTAGCTGATTTACCGGAACTTATTAATACTACCCCCCTGTTTATGTTAAAAAAAAAACAATCCCATTTATCCAAAAGTTCAAAAATGATCAAAGCAGCTTTAAATGCATAAATAGACATTAATGAACACTTTGAAAGAAAGAAAAAATTACTAAAGCTCCATTTCATTTTCTTTTGAGTTTGTTTGTTGCATATATGTTTAAACAATTTTCATAGCTCTTTAGTTTGAATGGAAAAAGCAAACAATGTTATTACTGTAATTGGAGTTGTTGGAGGTTGCCCCAGAGAAATGATCATGAGGCCATTGACAAATTCATGAATGTATACAAGTGTAGTGACTGATGCTTCAAACACATTTACACAATTGTAAATTCAATGGCAATTCAATTTACAAATGCAATGACATTTGAATTACAAACTTAATTCAACACATTTATAAATTCAATAGAAAACTTAATTAAATTTATAATGGCAATCCAATGTACAAACTTAACACATTCATAAATTCAATACAAACTTATTTCAATTTATAATGGCAATCCAATTTATAAGCTTAAATACATACTCTTCCATTTAATATTAATATTTTTCTTTTTCAAATTATATATATTCAGAAATTTCAAAACAATCATAACCCTTCTTATTAAATAATTTAGATTTATCATCTAGTATAACTAACCAACTTCTCTTATAATATGTCCCATCAAAATAAATAAAATTTTCTTAACTTTTAAATTCACCTCTTCCAAGTTGGTCAATAAATATCATACTATTTTTATTAATAATATGTGTATTGAAAAAAATTACAATTGATAAGTTTTTAAAATAAATAAATGAATGCAAATAAATGTGTTTATGGCTCTTAATCAAATGATCGATTTTTACAATTATTGGGTTTTTAAAATGTATAAGTTAGTGTCAAAATTAATTGAATAAAATTAGTATATGTTAGTTGTTTATCTTATTTGGTTTTTTTCCTAAGTTTTATTCTCTTAATTGTTTAGCTTCTTTGTTTTTTTAGAAGTTTTTTTTTATTTACCTTATTTGCTTTAGTTGAGGACATTGCCACCTGGTGGCTCTTGTTAGAAATGTGAACAGGAATTTATTAAAAATGGGAATGGTTTGCATTAGCAAAGTAGAGCCTTGTGCATTGATCATAAATGAAAATATGCTCACACATAGTTTAAAGAATTTTTTTTAATAACTTAACCATTAATCCTAAGCTTTGGTAGTGTTTTGGAATCATAAGTATATCTAACACTTACTTTAAATAAATGCATCATACCACAAAGAATAAAATCAATCCATTTATAGCTCTATAAAAATATTTAGATTTGATTACAATCTCAAAATAGAAACTTTAATATTTGTTTCTAATAATGTATGATTGATATAATATATATTCTTTGGGCTGTGGTAGCAGTACTAATACTAGATCAAAGCTTTTGGCTCTCTAGGCTCTCCTGGCCGTGACTAAACATATGGGGATTCCTCTTCTCACTATCTTCGGTGATTCCCTTGTCATCATTTCATGGGCAAACAGACTCACTTCACTAAACTCTCCAAATCTAAGTCACTAGTGTGAGGACATTCGATTAATGCTGCAATATATACCACCTGTGACCATTCAACACATTTATCGTGAGCATACCCAGCAGGCTGACAGTCTCTCAAAAAAGGCTCTTTCACTTGATACTGGTTTTGGCAATTATTTGGAATTTGAGAATGACATGATCATTGATCATGGTAACTTTCATCTTTTAAAAAAAAAGCTTTGTGCTGGGCATTAGCCCATTCTTTTTTGCACAGATTTATGTTTACTATTGTTTATGCAGTCTAGCTGATACTGAAGAGACTCTTCAGCCTTCTTGTTATGCTCAGGACTAATTTGCTTCTTGGTCATATTTGATCTTGCTTTTATTGCAGAATTCTGACCTGATTACTGGAACGATGAAAAAATCCTACCCTTGACAGGCTTTTTGTTCAATTTGCTCATGATCTGGGTGACTTGGAATCACCATAGAGAACTGAAGGTCTCTCTTGTGCTTAGTCTCAATATTGAAGGAGTGCCACTGCTGGCTGATTGTATAAGATGTCCTTTCATTCAGTTATGAATATCAAAATCTGGTATTTTTTCTTCTGAAAAAAATATACAATAAATATATATATATAGAATAAACATAAAATAATTAAATGCAAAATTGATATAATATGTATATACAAAATATATAATTTATATATATATATATAAAATAAACATAAAATATATAATTTACATATATGAAAAAATAAATATGAAATAACAAAGGTTGTAGGGTTATGAGTCCCTACCAAGTAACTAATCATTACACTGTAAAAATGCGCTTAACATGAGTTTCTATAGGAGTTGTAAAAAATCTCTAACAAAGATATATATTAATGTGATGAAGCGCTAAGAAATAATAAGTCCCAAGGGTATAGTGTATCCTTAGTGTAAAGGCGCATGAGTGTCTTGTGGTTTTCAAAAGTGGGAGGAAGTTGTAATGTTGGAGGGATGAGAGAGGTGTAGTGTGACAGTGTCTAGATTGATTTTATGAGAGTTGTTTAAAATTTGAAACAAACAATTATATATATGGTACGTGATGAATGGATGAGTACTAGTTGATGCATGAATAATAGGTAGTTTATGAATGGATAACCAACCGTTCATGACAAATAACTAGAAGAATATAAAAAAGAAAAAATATAAAAAATAAATAATCGATGCATGAATGCATTTATAACTTATAATTTGGGGTGGAATGATAGTTGACACATGTATAACATATAATTTAGTGGTATTTAACTTGCGGTAGGGTCACCAACCACAAATTAAGTGGTCATGTTAGTGGTAGTATAAGGTTTGGACTAACTGAATGCTAATATGAAGACTTAGAGAAATATATACACAGTGTAAAATTTCAATGAAAATATTGGTTTGTTCAATAATGCCACATTTAAGTTTAAGCTAGTCATAAAAGTTAAAAGTAACCATTGTTAATAATTAAGTTATGGGAATATGCCAACGTTTTGGAATACATAATTAAATCAAAATTATAATTACAATTGGGTTGTGTTGTGTTTCTATAAATCCTAACTATAATCAAATTCAAATCATAACATATTTAGACTACTTTACCACACTATAAATATTGGAACTTGGCAATATGAATAGTGTTGAAATTGGGAAATATGATGGACAATGGAGCAACTACACAGGGTAGAAGTAGTCTATCATCATTGTGTCTAACATTAAAGTAAAGTAATGACATAGGAAACGAAATAACATAGGAAAAGAAAGTCCTTAACTCATAATGATTAATTGTATTAGCAATGATTCAAGAAATGTGAAATTTGATAATTTGAGGATTGAAATAGAATCCAGCTTGAAGCACTAGTGTTTATTTTGTTTAATAGTGTCAAGATTGCATAAATGATGATACGCACTCATATAACATATATTAAGCAATGAAGTAAAAATATTACATAAATACTACATCATGTAACATGAAATTGCAAAATGTATAGAGAAATAGCCCAATCCCTGCTCCACCCAATAGATTTGAGACTAATGGATGATATTATACGCTTTTGATTTAATAAATTTGTTTATTGTTCATCCACAATGAGAATGCTCAAGTTTTTGGTAAACAATATGTACTTAATAGCAACAATTTAGTTTTTAAGAATTTTTTTTTGTTTCTACAAATAATAAGCAACACAATATACATTTTGGTTAAATAATAAGCACTGGGCAACATAATGTACATTTTGGTTTTGATCATTGATCGAGCATGCAAAGTCTCATTTGAATATCTAAGGAAATCTAATTTTGAATAAATGTCTAACAAAGGAGTTGGTGTAAAAAATCTAAAGTTTATCTTTGACTATGGTAGCACTAACATCATATACTGATGCAAATAATTGAAAACTATAAACTTACAAAAACATATGGGGAAAATAATAAAGCTGAAAATAGTCTTGAGCTCGAGCTCGAGAAGATCCTTTATTCTTCAAGCTTCATAGGACAAAATATAATGTATGGAAAACAAATGTCATTATTATTTCATGAATCCACACGTAACTGGTTAAAGTCAAAAGAGCAATTGTTTTTAAGAATGTTTTTTGGTTTTTTGTTTCTACAAATAATAAGCAACACGATATACATTTTGGTTAAATAATAGGCACTGGGCAACATAATGTACATTTTGGTTTTGATCATTGATGGAGCATGCAAAGTCTCATTTGAATATCTAAGGAAATCTGATTTTGAATAAATGTCTAACGAAGGAGTTGGTGTAAAAATTCTAAAGTTTTTCTTTGACTATGGGAGCACTAACATCATATACTGATGCAAATAATTGAAAACTATAAATTTACAAAAACATATGGGAAAAATAATAAAGCTGACAATAGTCCTGAGCTCGAGCTCAAGAAGATCCTTTATTCTTCAAGCTTCATAGGACAAAATATAATGTATGGAAAACAAATGTCATTATTATTTCATGAATCCACACATAACTGGTTAAAGTCAAAGAGCGATTTACACAATTCATGACAAGATTGAATCCTGCAAATTACATTTATTAATCATACACTATTTTAGACTCCTTCAGTTGCGTCAACATGCTGTCAAGATTGAAACAAAATATGACCGACGCTTCCATTAGTTATATATGTGGTTGCATGCTTAGCATGTGGAAGACCAAGAACAAGAACAATGAATCAACATGAGCACCTGACATAATATCATGGCATGTTGAAGTTGTAACTTAAAACATGGTAATCTAATGGGCCTAATGGTTAAGAACATATGTTATCATTTTTGGAGGTCACAAGTTCAAAACCTACGGGGTAGGTTTGCTTACTAAGCTCGAAGGGTAGCCTGGGATAGTTAAAAACTTGCTCATGCTCACATTTCAAAGTCTCAAAGTCTCAAGGATAATCTGAATGTAACAAGTGTACAACCTAGTGTTCATGCTCATGCTCATTTTATGATCTTTGTATATTGTTATGTATTTACCTACCACTTTACTTATAATTATACTAGTTATAATAATTAATATTTAATCTAAAAGACAAACATAATGCTAAAATTACATAACTTTCATAGTGATTAATAAGAAATTTGTTTTTTTCAAATTATTTGTTAAATTTCAAATTTAACATGAAAATAAAATCACATCTTATTCAGCTAATGAGAAATTCAATTTTGTGAAATTACACAAATACAAAAATGAAATGTTTTTTATCAAAAATAAATACAAAACTTTGTAAATAGTTAAAGCAATGTAAAGTAAAAAAAGTCAATCGTACAAAGAAAGTCAAACCTTACCGAAAACAATGGTCTTGGCAGGAATAATAATTGATTTGGAATCCATTTTCATTATAAAACACACAACTTTTGCCTTGATTTTGATTTATGCTTTTAAGGTCATGTATGTGTAATAACCAAGTCGTGGTTAAAATGGTTTGGTAATTCATAACACTTTTACAATTCCACTTTTATCCTTATCAATTATCAATACCTTATCCACTTGCATGTAAGTTAGATGATGCTATCAACATTCATAATGATAGGATGCGAGTTAATGAAAAATAAATTATTTAAGCTAAATAAATAATGTAATAGTAATTAAAAAAATTAATAATAATAAAAATTCACACTTATAGTTATGTCGATTGAAGTTTTATGAATTTAATTTAATTTGTATTAAGTGCAACCTAAATGCAACAAAAAGAATGGTGACTATGTGATTCTATGATGATAAATAATATAATGGAAATAGAATGGCATAAGAAATAATAAAAGTAATACTGTAAATCTGATATAAGAAATAGTAAAAGTAATCCTGTAAATCTGATATAGGATATTTAATAAATAAATAAAAAGTGTGATAAAATCAAGTTAGAATAATGAAATAGTTTATATATATTTTTTAATTTAGTTGAAATTATAAATATTAAAAAAATAGATTATATATCATTTAAAAAATGTCGAATATATATATATTGAAAAAAAACTATAAATTTGATTAAATAAAGAAACACATATAAAGGTTTGATTAAAATGACAATCCAATAATAAAGATATGATTTAATGGGTTAGATAAGGTGTGAATGATTGAAATTTATATGACGAATTTATGGTGATTGTCTGAAATAGAATCACTTAAGTGATAATGAATAGTTATTTGGTCAACTTTTCTATGAAGACATTTCCTTTCAAAGAGGGAAAGAAAAAAAATACAACAAACTTGATAATTTCCAAAACAAATAGTGACATTTTGGTTTATATTTCTTTTGTGTTCACTAATGGTTATTTTCAAGTACCATAAACGTGCCGCAAATAACATAATTACTTGAATTATTTTATTATGCATATGCATGGCATTGCATAATGTACATGTACTATCATTGACATGAAACATAGCATTCTTGATTATGTCCTTGTGTACCTGTTTTAGTGCAATATTCATGCACCTGTAGTGGCATCTCAAAGAATAGTATATTTAGGGATCTCATAAGTGGTTCAAGGATAAGGAGACTTGAAGTCTAGTTGGAGTTTTAACATATCAAGTAAAACTTTCCAATACAGTTAGACCACTTGTCGTTTGACTGTAATTCAATAAGTTGCTAGAGGGGTCGAGGACATTCTCACATATGCTTTAGGTGTAATACACTTGACCCAATATAGGCTTGAGTCAACACATGAAAGTATGAAAACCCCTAGGTGTAATGCATTAGAACTAATGAAATATGAGTAAATGGAGATTCAGCACTTATCTCCCTAAACCTCTATAGGCTGCATATTCTTCTTCTTTCCCTCTTCTTCTTAATATTCATATTAGTTGCATGAAGTGTAGAAAACTATGCATATGCATGTGTATGGTTGACTATTAAGATGAACTCTAAAACAAATGCCATGAGATTTAATATCTTGACTATGAAATCAAAAACTCATACAATAAGCTTAAAAATTCCTAAACATATATAAAACTGTATGATATAAAGCACCTGTAAACACATGTTGCATATACACATGGAATATAGGCATGACTAGGTCCTCTCCATGTGATAATGCTGACCAAGAGTTAATAAAAAACACTTATTCACACTATAAGCTTGAAATATAATGACAGTATGTTCCATGAATTAAGACTTATAAGGACATACAAGTAGGGTAAGGCATGACATCTAGAGGGATCGACTCTGTAGAAGAATACAAAACTTATAATTGGTCTAACTGGAATGATGACATGCTACGATACACTTCTTATAGCATGATGATGCACATAATTAATGTAATATGGTAATGGAATTATGTTGTTGACATGCACTAATGTGTGTGATAAAACTCAAAATGTTTCTTATGTGTTTTCCTTGGGCCTAATATTATGGACTTAGGATCTTGGATATGGACATTAAGAAGAGGCATGCGATGTGCGAATTATTATAGATTCACTTAAATACACTAATGTCACATGTGTGTTATGAGGAAGTGAAGAGGACATTGGCCAAAAATGCAAAATTACAAGGAAATGACACTAAGACATTTGTATTGTAACCATAACCGTAGATGTTGGGAGAATGATTTACAACCATATGTGTTTATGGAATGATTATGATGGAATGATTGAAGAATACTATGGAATAATCATGAAGGAATACGGATGGTAGAGTAATCATGATGACATAACCATGGAATAGTCATGGTGGAATAATCACGATGGATAAGGGTGGAATAATCAAGGTGAAGTAGAAAGGATTTTGTGTTGTAATAGTAATGAAATTTCCAAGATTGAACCAATGATAACATAGCACACTCAAGGTACCCCTAGAATGGGTAACTCTATGCCAAAATGTGGTGAATGTAGAAATGTTCTCAGATAGGGAACATAGTGTGAATCACCTTAAGGCCTAAACAACAATAATTCTCTATTAGAAAGTGCTTGCCTTACATTTCCTAAGTCTAGTTAAATGATTCAAGTGGATGATATAGGTCATTGGAAGAAAAAATTGGTAGTTAGGGTAAGATTAGATTCGAATTATTATCAAACTAGGAGGACATATGGGACGGTAATTGAAGTAGTTAAGTTAGAAATTATGTGAATAGAAAAGGAAAATCACCTTACAATAGAGGTTTTATCCATCTAGCCATCAATAGAAAAGTGATGGCTAAGCAGGGCCCTCAATCCAAATGAGAAGAATGTGGAATTATCAAGTTTAGGGCAGTTAATTAACTCCATGAGAATCCTTTCACTACAAGGAAAACACCTTCTATAATAGGTTTTTGTGGAAGATCTTAGTGTTATAGGATTTGACAAAATTTTCAAAAACACCTCCACTAAAACATCTGTCATTGGCGACAGAGGTCTTGATAGGGGTTACAATACATGTAAATTATAACAAAATAAAACTAGGTGGCTAGAGGTCATAATGAAGGTTTTTGAATTCACACACTTAAAACAATAAGGCACACTGGTGCACAACTATTTAATATACATTGATCCATGTTTTAGAAAGCACTAGTGCTCCAAGGACTAGGAGCATTAGTGATCTAAGGTCAATTTTGGAAACGATGCTCCAAGACCAAACAAGAGCACCAGTGCTATGGGAAAAATGGATCAGTGGTGAGATAAATCTCCTTTCTGTGTACTTTGAAACCAATAAAATAATACATGAGAGGGTTAGTATAACAAATATTATGATGACGTGAGATGAGAATTTGAAAGAAGACACGTTGAAGCATAAAATTGGAGTTTACTTTGCGATGAAGATACAATAGTCAATGTTGTGATCCCTCCACCAGGGCTCATCATCAGGACAAGGAATTCCTTGTTATGATGATGAGCCCCAGTGGAGGGCTCAAAACATTGACTACTGTATATTCATCGCAAAGTAAACTCCCATTTTATGCTTCAACAAGTACTATGATGTTGAAGCTATATAGAAAATAACAACAAATACAAGAGCTACTTCTAAGATTAAAACTTCCCAAAATTATATGGAAACAAAACAAAGAGACGAGCTTCAAACAAATGATTATTGTCAAATGGAAAAGCTTGAAAACAATAGTATCACCTTAAGGAATTTAGCTTCCAAGAGGTAGCCAACATTATCTTGGGAGGGCCCTTTGAATTCTCTCTAATTTCTCTCTGACTCGGAATGGTGAAAGAAAACACTTGCTTCTTGAGGAAGAAGTCGAGGGAGATTGAGATGCCAATAAGTGGTAAGAATGTGGATGGAAGATATGCCCTCCAATAAAAAGATTTCAACATAAAATAACTCTAAAATAATCTTATATAATGCATGCCCATGGATTCCTTTTATATACAATTCAAAGATCTTCAAAAAACTGGTTCAAAATGTGAATGATATTCTCCAAAAGTGGTTTATAGGTACAAAAATGGGGCTATTGAATTCTCAAGTGCCTGGTAGAATACAATTCGAACCTCTTTGGTGCTCAAAAATAAGTTGGGGGGATTTGAGTGGTGCATACCTCTTTGGTTCTCAAAATGTAGCTGGGGGGATTTAAGTGCGATGCATAATTCGTGAGTCCACAGATATACACAACCACATCGGTTTTGAAGGTTTTTCTACATGATGTCAAGTGGGTTCCCTTTTTTTGAATCCATGCTAATGAAAATAAGTTTGAATGTGCCAATGAAACTTGATTCTACATGTTTATTTTTTTTATGAAAATGAAGATTTATGAACTACATGTTGTATGTTGATGATGCCTTTCCATAATGAACAATGAAATATCTCAAGTTTGTGGAATTTAGCCGATAATAGATTCTCCTTGATGTATGAGGTTAGGAGGGACTTGGATAGTTGAAATACATAATTGTTTCTTTCCCTCGTTTTGATATTTTGTAACTTTGAGAGAGAGAAATTGTTCAGAAAAAAGGATAACCCATGATGGAGTGATGGGGGTGACTTTTGAAGCAAAAAAATGGTAGTTGTGATATAATGAATGATTTTATACAAATGAGACATGCATCCCTATGCTTGTGAAAAAAATTCCAAGTAAATTACAATAAGATGAGACCAAGGGATGAACTCTATGAACTATTGTGATAAGGTTGAAGTTGTCTTCAATCCTGACTTACAGTAAATGTGCTTGGTATCCTGATGTGATGGTAATGAGGCCCAAGGGGGGGAAACTGCATATGATGTTGAAAAACGCATAGGGATGCAGGAGTTGAATACTAATGTATGTGTCGGGAGGTTAATCTACAATGTCAGATCTAGAAGTATTCAATCATAACTAGGAATGATTCTACCAATGGAACTTATGACTCTCCTTGATGCAATGAAGGAGTTAGTGTCGAGAATAGGGTGGACTACTGAGGAAAAGAGAATTAATGAATCTCTCCACTCAATTAGAGATTATCCCTTTATTGATTAGTGGGGTAACCAAGGTACAACCATTATCATTGTAACTCTCAAAATGTACTATGTTGAAGTCAATGAGACATAAGGAATATTATGAGATGATGATGCCATTGGTGAGGACCACTACCACATTATAATTGACTAAGATAGTGTTAGAATATGACAAGACAAGATGGTAAGCATGGGGCTCATGAATTATCTTGATCGGAGTGAGAGAGGTGGCTAACACTAAGCAATAATCTTCAAGCAGTTGTGCAGAGTGTAACCAGGGGCTGAGGGGGACAATGGAGTGAACAAACTATATATTGGGTATCAAATGATGATGTCAATATGCTATTATAAAAAGGATCATGTGGTAGGGTAGCAGCGATAGAAATGACAATGTAGGTATGTGTAAAGTGACATGTTTCAAATATGGTGATTAAAGGAGACCATGGGTGCTATTGTTGAAAACAAGCAAGATGGTACTAAAATATTCCCTCATTTTTGGTGTGTCGAGGAATCTCTTTTTAAATATCAATAAAATAATAAGGGGAATTTGTACATATGAGAAGATAGGATCCCAATGGGTAAACACTATGCAAAGAATCCATGCGGGGATTACGAGGAAACAATGGTGTTTTAATCAAAGGGTAGTTCCCCATGATGGGTCTTCTCAAATATTTATGAGATGGTGGGGAACACAAATGATCTATTAATCATGGTTGGGATTAGAATCCATTCATGAATTATAAATAGAGAGTTCTTAGTAATCTAAAAGGTGTGTCTTGCAATATGCATGAAGAAATAAGTATGTGGATTTCTCGGTGAGATGGTGGATTGTTGGACTAATAAGTCTAAGGGTAAAGCAACACGGGTGCCATGATACAATAGATTGTAATGGTGTGCACACCCATGATGGTAGAATGCTATCTATTTTATGGAAAAGGGATGGTGTATTGGAGGGTATGATGCATGTTGTTGTAAGATAAGAACCTTACATATATCAATGGGAGAAGTGGATAAATGCAATGTACATGGAGGGAATATAATGGTTATCTGCAAGTTTGAGTAGATATATATGTTGAGGAGGTCGTAGGAATATGGGCGAAAATGAAACTATCCAACTAAAACCCTATGCACATAAAACAAATACCATGGTGTAATAGTTCCCATGACAAGAAATATGATTTTGCTAATGGTATCAATACAAGGCAAATGTAGTTGGGGGATTGATTGAAAAAATGTACAGATGAAGCTTTTGGGGGAACAAACCAAACGACACTAAAATGAAGAGATCTTGATCATGATTTCTACAACGTTGAAGACGCGTCAAACAAAGCTATGGAAATCCTAAACGAGCCAATGGAAGATTGGAATTTATGGTTATAAATAGGGGTTGGGTCCACATATCAAAATTCATTGTTATTGTTGATGATGTTGATGACCTAGAGCTATAGGAATTGATTCCAAGAGATTGGATCGATGCAATTTAGTTTTGCGAGTTACAAGTTAGTCCACATGACCTTCTTGTCATTTTTTAGTGGAATATAATTTAACTTAGGCCCCCCTTTGTGCCATATGGAAGTCTGCAAGGGTTTCTACTAGATAATGTAGGTTTCAAGGGAATCTCTACATAAATTAGTGTGGATTTTCCCTTGACAATTGCACTCAACATAAGATGTTGGTTTTGTTCCTCATGTGGTTAAATCATGTGACTATTTGCATGGATAGTTACGTGGTAGTGTAGTTGAGTTGTCAATATCCCCTACCAAATGTCTATGTGACTAATCATGGTGACAAACACATGCAATGGGATGTGTGAATCCCACTCCGCATGGTAAAAACATGCAACTCTTGATAAGAATAATCAAATGGTTATGCAATCTAATAATAGTTAAGGGTGCACATAGTAGCCACATGCATGTTTTCCAATGATACTCACACTATGGTGTTGGTTTAAGAATTTAGTCCCCATGTGGGGACTGATTATGATGTCTTACACCATAGAATGATTGTTTGAGAAAAATATGCATAGTTGTGTATTTGATTAGTTTTTTTGAGTTGCATGAGTTATGTTCAGGAACTAACACATGTTTTACTTGGTTTGTTTTATAGATCATATAGTTGTGATGGAAATTAAATGGTGTGAGTTCCATATTAATTCCCTACAGAAGGAAGTGGAGGGTCATCCAAATGTTCGAAAGTTCCTACATGATGTAGGGTTGTGTTGACACTAAAAAAATCCTTACATCGAGAGCAAGGGGATCTCCCCAACAAAAACTCTCAATTAGGCTTTAAATTGTTTGGCATAGGGAACCCATCCAGATTCTGGCCTAACTACCGTTACTAATTTGGGGTTTCACCGGTTGCATCCTGGTCCACCATTTAGGATTTTATTATTAAAGAATGAAATGCAAAAGGATTTACCTTACATGCATATTATCACTACTCTTTTCCTATCCTAGCTTGGAGCAAAATTAAAGAGTGTGAGCAATGAAATAACATTTGACTATCCATATTCCAATTTAAGGCAATTATTTTAAGAAATAGACAAACAATTGATAAGAATGTAACATAGATAGTAGAATAATCAAGTTTTTATAACATTATGATTTCACTACTCACGAAAATAAAAAAATGAACATGAATAACATATGAAGCAAGGAGAAAAATTGTTTAGAATAATATCTACATAATTATAGAGTAATCTTACTCCATATCCACCTACGATAAAAGTATGAAATAGTTCAACAACAATCATCCACATAACATAGTATTCCGTCAAAAAAGTCCAACCAAGGGCTTCTCCTTCTCCTAAAGTAAGAAAAAATTATTTGCAAAACTATGCAAGCAAAAATCCCTTCTTACTTTACTCTCCTTTTCTTTTATAGAATATATAAAAGGTAACTGCCAAGAGACTCTTTGACTTCTCTTCAGTCAGTTATAACTCTTGGCTATTTGGTTGGTAATTTTACTTTTATAAGTTTTACTCAAAAACAAATAAAGAAGGATAATTTAAACTCAATATATTACATCATCCTTTAATGGGAAAATAAATTATTTTGACTTCATAAAAGTATCCCATAGTTCAAAGTCATATGTGATAATGTTAAGTTGGTGAGGGCTCAAAAGGTCTAACGAAGCTTCATGACCCAAAACTTATTCATTTAGTGTGGGTAACCCTCTAGTGAGAGATGTGTTTCATGAGGTCATCACATGCACTTCTCACATAGGGACTGAAACATGATCTCTTAGTGTCATGGAGTTGTCATGTGGAATATTTTTAAAAAATATATGTTTGTTATTTTTGATACTTTCTAATTCAGCCACCCTCTATTCCTTCATCACGGGGTTCAATTGCACCTAGTGATGGAAGTTGGAACCTCTCCATTACCTTCACATCCTTGGTGTAGATGTTCACAGACAATAATTTATTTCTTCAAGGATGAACTCGTTTTCTTCCAACTAGTAATGACATCTTAGCCTCATTGAGTTTCTTGTTGGGTTATCCTAGTGGGATTCAAAGGTGTTTCTACTTTTTTTCCTTTCCATGCTGCCAGCAAATCTAAGTGTAATTCGAAATTATAAACTAAATTTTCACGCTCCATGATATTTCTTTCCACAACTTTCAATCTTCTTTCTAGGTCCTACAATTCCTATACCTCCTTTGGCACTTGGTTCTCTAAATTAAATAGGTCTTGTTGTAGGGAAGCATTGCATGTCTAAAATTCTCTCAATATTTGTTTCTCCCCTTTTAAAAATTCCACTTCTACTATTAGTACCTCTTTCTATGCTTTAAATGCATAATATTCATGACGGAGGGTCACTACTCCTCCTCTTGCCTCTAGGATTTTTTTCTTCTACGTAGATGCGTTTTCTCCGTGCTTTGACTAAAAAATCGCTAAGATTGTGTACATTAAATTTAGTAGCCATCACACGTGTGACATTTTTCGAGGCCACAAGGTTAGGTTCTCGGTAAATTCCTGTAAACATTGTTTTTTCAATCCTCACCCCCATCTTTGGTTGGGATGATAATTTTAACCTCTTGTGGGTTCTCTTAATAGTTTTCGTTTTTTTTCAATCAAATACCATAGAACTAAGTTGAACTATAGAGTCTTCCTTCAAGGGAGTGTATAGGCCCAATCCTAATTCTTTCAGCAAGAAGTGTACACTAGTGAGCAAAGTTTCTATACATGTACCAAATGTTTCCATATCCATATCTTATGTGCCACTGGTTTGGGATTCAAATTCCTGTTGTTGTCTCTTCCCTTCTTGCTTCTTTTGAGATTCAACCTGCCTTGATTCCTCTTGTTTTTTTTCTTCCTCCTCTTTCCTCCTCTGAGCCTATTCTTGATCCTTCTTTTTTTGAGATTTAGATCATTTTCTCTGTAGAGATTTTGATTTACTATGTTCATATGCATTTTTTCTTTTGGTATCCTTCAATTTTTTGAGCATGTAACCTTTTGGACTCTTCTTCTACTTGTTTTCCTTTCCTTGCTTCATCAACAATAAAATTCCTTGAGTTGGTGCCTTTTCCCTTTTTCATCCCTTTTGCCGATTCCTCGAAAGTATTGGCCTTCCTAAATACCTCCTCTTCTGCAAAAAATTCATATGTATAAGACAATTTATATCCTATAGACGAGTAATGATTTAATACTTTCTTTTTGTTATCATTTTGTCTGTATTTTTATTCACCAAAATGGAAATTTTTTATGTCTTTTATAAATTCTTCTACATTTTTAGTTTGGTCATCCTATATGCTCCTATAATTAGAGGAAAATGAGGGCATGAATTTTTCTCGGCCTAAGCCAATACAACTCCAATCCCGTTGATGAAGGATTTCCTGACAATTTCCTTTAATACCATCTGATTAGTGACATACTTAGGCAAGATGTATAACACTTTTGAGCTCCCATATATACGTATATAAGTGCCTTCTTCTGTTAGAAACTAGTCTCCTATTTTTCTCACTTCTTCAATATATTTATCCTACATACACTTGGATTCTTGCTTGTGTATGAGGACACATAGGGGCATAATAAATTCTTCACATATTTGCTTGTAATAATTGGAATATTTTTGTTTCCACAACACTTAGTAGTATACATGCATTGGATATTTTGAGGGAACCCACCTCGATCCCATACTAGGAACTATTTTCAACAACTTTTAGCGTGGCTATCTAGTCAAAAATCATATTTATCTATGAGACTAAGATTATAAAATATATTCAATATTGTTTTTTGGAAATAGGCTATGGTTTCTTCTTTAACATCCTTTATGATTCTATTGGTAACATCCATGTGAAACAACAACCAATCTATCACATCTTCATAGGGGATGATTTTCGATCTTACTGCTACTTTAGGTAAGCTAGACCTTTTAATATTTTGATATATTTGAAGCTCCTCTTTATCTACTTCAGACAAGATATGATATTCTTATTGATTGAAAATATGGTACATTTGTCCCTAATCATATACAGGTTCAGTCTTCGTGTTTTTGTTTATATCATCATATTGCATTATTGAGGCCAAATTTTCATGTTTCTTGCCCATTTCTTCCTCCGAAGAGATGCTCTATATAGCTCTAGTCTAGATTCGAGCTCACTTGTATGACATGTATTCTTCCTAGGATTCATTAGTGTCATAGTCAAAACCCATGATGAGTATTAAAAAAAACAAAGAAAATTACCAATGAAACTTAAATAACATTGTTCTTGAGTCACAAAGCCCCCAGACTATGAGATATGGTGCTTTTAAAAAGCAAACCAGTCTAATAGTAGATTTTTTTAGGTGTGTGAGGTGGAGGGAAAACTGAGAGAGATGATTAATTTCAATAATTGAGAATGAGGTATAAATTAAATTCACTCTTGAAATAATAGTGCTTCGTTAAAATCTCCAGTTGGGATTAATAAAACTATGAAGTATATTATCTCAATGAGAGTACTTTCATTCAACATCAAATATGCGCTTCACACTCCTAACCTCATAATTTCTAGCTTCTTATGGATTCTACCAAACTCGGGTTTTATCATAATCTTTTTATGGATTATTAATGGTTTATCATCATATCTTACCTTCTTAATTCTCCCGCGACTACAGTGAGTCTAATTAATTCTAATTAACACTTTCCTCATGGTTTATTTATAGGTGAGCATCTAATTTCCTGAGCCAAAATCGCTCCTTGAATTCTCAAATTCAAGTTGTAGGTTTTATTCTACCCAGTTTTGAGAATGTGTTACTCTTCCATGGAGGGGTTTTGGTGTTTGCACTGAGTATGCACAATGGATATCGTTTTAAGGGGGTCATTGTCATCATATAACGTTCATTGAATGGTGTGTGTGAGGAGAGAGAGGCATATAGGTGAAGGTTGATGGGGTGTGGATAAAGGAGTTGGTAAATGATGAAAACTCACCCACTTGGGAGTGAAGATTAATTAAGTTATGACCTATGATGAAAAGAAAGGATTTAAATAATTCATAAAAAGAGGGGCATGATCAACTTATCGCAAGAAGTACTCAAATTTACCCTCGAAGGTGTCCATGTTGTGGACAAGTTGACATAGGATTCCCCTCTTTCACTAGCAATATTCTCTCGATGAATAGACAAACAATGCGAACAAAGAGTGGAAGCCTCCTTATATATCTTAACTCATTTGTCTTTCTATTTCTTCCCTAGGCACTCTAGTGTTAATCTTAATGAGGAATCACTGACTTATTTTGTTTACCCCACATGACATATCGACCTCATGTATTGTATCCTTGCGTCACTTCGTCGTGGTCGTACTTTTTTTCTTGGCACCATCACATCTTAAACAACAACACTTTATCCATTAACACAACGATGTGTCAAATACTTCACCCATAACTCATTGCTTCATTGCCATTATTCATGTGACCCTGACATTATTAACTCTTTTCTTAGTCAACGTATTAATTGTTAATGTTGCATTGTTGTGTGGTAATACACCAATCCATCGGTGCCTTTGTAGTTAACATAGTTACACTTCATGCTTGCATAGGTGTGGCTATTTGGCGATTCACTTGCTATGAAGTCACATGTTGTAAAGGAGGTCACGATTTCAGATCACACCTGGTATTACCCGTGTCCCATGCTTGTGGGTAGTTTTGGGGCACCTAGGGGTATAATGGTAGCGAGAATGGATCGTTGGACCCCGTGTCACGTGAGTGCCATCCCAATCCCTAGTTGTGGATTCTCCTAGTCACAAAAAAACACAACGACACTTCACAGGGGAATTCTTTGAATTGTGCCATGTTATCAAGGTAGTTTTTAGGTTCATGCCATGTCAGAAACTAAATAATTAACAACACGCGCAAGTATTGTTTTTGTTTGGAATATTCAAGTGGCCTTATCAAATTGATCAATGATTTCAAAAGGTAGACTTTGATATTCACCTTTAGAACTTAGTTCTTTTCCTTGTCAATGACTAATGAACCAAAAAACCTTACATCAATAATTCACCTACTTGAATAGGAAGCCAAAGCTTCAAGTAATGATAAAAAATAAATGAGGGAACTCTTTTTCTCCTAGGATAAAATGGGGAAGAATGGTTGTAAGTACACCAATTGGTGACAAATTGGGGAATAAAAATATCTGAGTAGAAGCATATATTTTCATTCTTGACCGAGACAATTCCTAATTGGTTGCATGGATCCCACCAAACATATCCTTAGATTCACTTATAGGACGTGAATCATAATATCATTCAACTGCTAGCATTATGAAGTTGAGTACATCTAAGTATTAGAGATAAGTCACGAAGATGAGTGTATTGATTTTCTACATCCATGTGTTAACAAGAATTTACATCCTTAGAATGGTATTGATATTAGGTAACCCTAGATAACATTTTACAATCATTCTCTAAGATCTAGAAAATGAGACTCATTTACCAAGATGGTCTCCTTACATTCTTTACTTGGGAATAACACCACAAGGTGAGAAGCATACTTTAGAAAAAGTGAATATGTTTGGTCTTCATCTCTTATAGTACAGGATGAGATTTGTTTCCCACAAGGATCCATATCCTCGACATAGTTTCCTCTTGAACCCATTTTACTTATGAATGCTATAGTCCCATTTCACCATTTATTGTATTGCATATATTCACAATTTGTTGTTCTCTTTTGAGATTTATTCTTCTTCTCTATAGGGGTTGGATAGGGGAGATGATTCAGTAAGCTTCTTAAAGGAATGGTATATTGTATAGAGTCATTGTGGGTTGGACTCTTGAAATCATCATAGGATATAGTGATTTAATTGTGTTGTGTGGATGGAGTTCTCCAGAGAATAACTAAGGAACTTCTCTTAGGTTTCGCTTCAACTCAATTTCTTTTTTGATTAATGTTACATTGTGGTTAGAACATTGATACATACTTCTTAATAACTTGAAAATATTCCTTAGATGCTTTATTTTGGATTTCCACAAATGGGGTAAAATTATTTGAATGATAGTACTTGAAATTACAACCTTGAAACGAAACACCAAAAGTGAATCACAAGGCTAAAATGATGTTATCCACGCGTAAGTGAGAAGTAATATCTATCTTTGATCTAGATTGCAATTGGAATCCAAAATTTGACAAGGTAAAAATATGGAATCTCCCAACTTAAATATGATTGTCAACTTTAGTAGCATTCAAGAGGATAAAGTAATGGCTGGAAACAAAATAAAAGGATGAAAAATTTAACAAAACTTATGTACAAATTGAAATGAATAGAAATGTTTATTTATATACAAAGCTAGCTTCCTCATCAAGACTAAGTGAAATATTGTTTTAATGCTTGGTCATTGACATGAAGAGGATTTGTCTCTCCCTCCAAAATCTAAATGTTGTAAGTACCAAGGCATAGCTTCTCAGAAACCAAGTAAGGATCAAACTACAACTTTGTTTTCCTTCCCTTATCCTCATGCAGCTTGTCCAATTTCAAGACCAAATTTCCAATCTTAAATTATTATTTTCCAACACGACTTGAATCAAACCACCTTTTGAAAATATTCTGATGCGCGACAAACTTCTTGCTATATTTCTCCCTCTCCTCTTAAAGTTTCAACAATGCATTGATTTTTTTTGGATTGTACGATAGTGGGAACCTCTAGAATCTTGGGTTAGTTTTAGGGAAGGTAAAAACAATTGGAGGCAAGATGGGTTCTTTCCCATATACAATGGAGTATGTAGATCCACCTAATTCATTATATGAGGCACCCTATCATCCCATAGGGAATTTTGAAGAGCATTGTGCCAATCTCTATGGTGTTCAAATATAGTTTTCTTTAGGATTCAAATCAAATTCTTATTTGTGGATTCAACTAACGCATTACCTTGTGGACAATAATTAGTAGAATAATCCAATTTAATTCCTTTCTCTAAAGCAAACTCATTCAATTTTAAAGATGATGAATATGAAGCATTATAAAAAACCTAGTAATGATGTGTTATTCTAAAAATTTGATGATAGCCTCCTCATTGACCTTTCACAAGGGTATGGCCTTTTTCCATCTTGTAAAGTGATCGGTGTTTGTTAAGATGTATCGGTGATGCTTTCAGGAATTGGGATTGATTTTGACGATAAAGTCTAACCCCCATTGTTCAAAAGGTTTATTTATGATCACATGTTGTAATGGGATGACTATATTATTATCCTTTCTACCACTATTTTGACATATTACATAACACCTTGCATAAGAATGAGATTCCTTGAATAAGGGTAGGCCAATAATAACCAAGATTAAAAATTTTGTGTGTTGTGGTTTCACTAGGATAATGTCCTCCAACATGCCATCATGTAATTCTGCTAATACTTTTCTTGCATCGTCCTTTTTTATACATCTCAATAGAACTACATCATAATTTCTATGAAAATGAATGTTGTTGACAATCTAGTACTGAGATAATTTAAGTTGAAGAGCCCTTTTGTACTTTACATTCATGGGTTTAGGAGTGGTACCATGTTGTAGGTATTGTTGTAGATCATGATACCAGGAATCCATGACCACATATATGTATTGGGTGTCTTGGGTGCAAAGAGATATTTCCTTTTCCCATCCATCTTCTTTTTCATATACAGGGTTCTTAGTGAGTAATTTACATTAACCTTGACCTTTAATGATAGTGGTTGGTTTAAATTCCAAGTCATATTCTTGTATAGTTGTAAACCAATTCCCTCTTCATTCTCAAATATCCTTTTGAACAAAGAGTGAATTGATAGCTATATGTGGTATGATGACTTTGGTCCTACTTTTCAAGATATATTGCATGTTACCCTTCAAACTAGAAGTCTTAAATAAGCAAAACAATGTAGACGAAATGTTAGTGATTGGTAAGCATGTGGGAGGGGTCTAGGAACAAATGTCACCACTACCTAGCCTTTCAACTTCTTTGGGTAAATCCTAAACCCAAGGGAGATCCCTTAAAGATACCCGCAAACACTAAAACCCATGTAAATACCTTTCTACAACCTTGTAATCAGAGCAGTGCCTTATATGGAGTTAGACAATGTATAGAGATGATAAATAGATCTAATTGAGGAATCAATTCAATATTTATTCATTAATATCATCAATTTGTTTTCCAATTTAAAATATTTCATAGATCCCAATGCAACTTCACATATACCAAGACAACCTCTCAAAAAGGTGTTCCTTGAGGAAAAGAGGAAGGAGAAGGTTAGGCCAAAGCCCTAGGTCAAATCGAAAACTCAACAAAGTCAAAGTTTGTCTAGGGTCCTCACATTCCCTAAGGTAATAGAATCAAACAAGACACCCTTTAAATTTCACAGAAAAATCAACTAGGGCACACTTTTTGGGTGGATTAGATTTAACAAATTGCAAGTATTTCTTGTATTTTCAGGGTCTTTCAGATTTTTGGGTTTTTTTTTGGAAAATTTCATATTTTTAGGGTTTTATGCATAAAATTACAACAAACAAATGATAAGTAAATTGATGCAAACAAGAGTAATTTTAGTGACAAGCACATGGCTATGATTTTTTGTCCAATCCTTATGACATTAAGAGATCAATTATCAACGTCCCTCTCTTGAAATGTCTTTCAACACTTGCAAACTAGGGCGTGACCTAGAAACCTATAGGGTTCTCTAGGAGATCCTAACTAGGGGAAATGAAGAAGTCCAAGGCCCCAACAAGCAATAGAAAAATCCTTGGGAGGAAATTCTCTTCATCCAAAAGTTGACAAAATGTTGACAAAAAACCCTAACAAATCAACAAAATGCACCATAAACACACCATTTAACCAAGATAGGAACATAACTTACCAACATTCAACAAGAAGTGAGCAAGGAAAAGACCTTATTTCACACTTGTGCATGAGCTATTCCAACTAGTCTAGCATCATCCTTTAACATGTGCAAAATCAATCCCTAAAGCATTCCACCATTCACCTTCGTGCCAAGAAGAACATCCCAAGAGAAGTGTGAATGACATCAATGACTCATAAAGTAGGAGAAAAGAATAGATATAACCCTTGTATTGATTATTTACAATGAAGGTGAGGTGATCTATTTATATTATCCAACCTCTATGTTTTTTAATTTCTTAATCCTACAATTTTAATAAAGTTAAAATGAATTAGAATATTTTAGGGAAGGTCTCCCACTAGTTGGGGACTAAACCCTAAAATAAACATAAATAACAAGACTAAAATAAGGCTTCACTTGATGAAATAGTGAGCCAAATGGGGACGCCATGCCCCAACTAATCCCTAGAAGGGCTTTATCCTTCAAGGTCCCCCTTCCAAATCTTGTAGGATTATTTTTAAAGGATGAGTCCATAAGTTGAATTTCTAGAGGAATGCTTTTTGAGTGCTAGAAAGAGTTCCAAGTGGGTCAAGGAGGTGTGCTCGGTAGGAGACAACATTCCTTTACTAAACACAATCACCTATGCATAATAAAACCATTGTGGTCATGTGCTCCAGTGGGTCACCCCTAGAATCCCTGGATATCAACCCATGGTCTTAAAGCCTTATGATGGTGGGCACATCCACACATGAAAGGGGAAACTAGATTTCCCACAAATGCAAGTACTCATAAGAGTGAAACTAAGGGATCCTACCATGACCAATCCAATGAGACACTAGTCCCTAATCCATATATCCATACAATATAATCCCACTCTGGCCTTTACAAAAAATTTAAGCCCCTTGCTCTAGGTTTGGCCCTACTAAAATGTTGTAATAGCTCTAAGAAAGAAAATAGCCTAAACTATTTTTCAGCTTTAAAAACTATATAAGCTTATGGATAAAAGATCCATAATACAGGTTGAAAATTTAATTAAAAAATGGAAAACCTTGTTATTGTTTTAATGCCCAACGTTTCGGACTTCTCGTGTTAGTCCATCATTAGGGGATATCACTATGTTTATGAGATGTTTCTAATTAAATCCCAAAGAGCGAGTATAAATATAGATAGATATGTGAATGTCAGCTCAGTGTTCATGTAGCTGCCTTTTTATTTTGTTGATTATTGGTTTCCAAGTGCCACTCAATTTTAACCCATCATCCCGATTAAGTGTGTTATCTCGTTTGTCAATTTCCACAATTTTACCCGTCTTTTTAGATAGTTTTCTTCCCTCGTTAGTAGTTTAGCATTTTCTATGCACACATGGTGGGAAGAGTTGTGTGAGTGTTCTACAAGGGATGATTTATTGGATCTATCTCTGGTGATATCTAGCGCATGTTCCTTGAGACGGATGTTTATAGATGTTTCGGTCTCACCAATGTACACTTTCCCACATGAGCAAGGTATTATGTACACACCTTTATGGTTTCTCGGATCCACCTGGTCTTTAGCTGAGTCCACCGGGGAAGATGGTGGACTAAACTAAATACTAGGTGGATTTGAGAAACCATAAAGGTGTGTACATAATACCTTGCTCATGTGGGAAATTGTACATTGGTGAGACCGAAAAATCTATGAACATCTGTCTCAAGGAACATGCGCTAGATATAACAAGAGACAGAGCCAATAAACCATCCCTTGCAGAACACTCACACAAATTTTCCCACCATGTATGCATAGAAAATTCTAAAATACTAACGAGGGAAGAAAAATATCTAAAAAGACAGGTAAAGGAGGCTGTGGAAATTGACAAATGAGATAACACACTTAATCGAGATGATGGGTTAAAATTGAGCGACACTTGGAAACCAATAATCAACAAAATAAAAAGGTAGCTACATGAACATTGAGCCTGCATTCACATATCTATCTATATTTATACTCGCTCTTTGGGATTTAATTAAAAGCATCTCATAAACATAGTGAGATCCCCTGATGATGGACTAACATAAGAAGTCTAAAACGTTGGGCATTAAAACAATAACAAGTTTCTTCCATTTTTTAATTATATAATCTTATTTTCCAATGTTTGGATAGTTCATATTGGCCCCTTGTAGTCCAATGCTCACGAATTATATTGAATGCTCATCCCCTTGCTCTTCCTTTTGCGTGAGCAATGTTGCAAGGGAATGATTAAATGTGAAGGTATATACATCAATAATTCCTTGACAAGATCTGGGTTGCTTAGAGATGGGATAGAAAATATGGCTACCTTGATTTTTTGGAAGGCTTATTTTCTTTAGATGTCCACTATAAATTAGCATTCCTTTCTTATCATTTGTTGTAGGGGTTTGACTATTTCAACAAAACCATATATGAACCTGTGAACAAAATTTATTTTACCCAAACAAGATTGCATAGAATTTTTAGTATTAAGCATGGGAATTTGTGCAACCCCTTGTATTCTCTCAAGGTATACATATATCCCTTCTTTAGAAATAACATGCCCCAACAACATCCATTTTGACACAATAAACATGCTCTTCTTCGAGTGTAGGGATATTCCATACTTTTTGCATCTTTCAAAAATTAGTTTCAAATTATGGAAGTGATTAGCTTTGTTTTTAGAGAATATTGTGACATCATCTAGATAGAAAAACAAGAATGTGGTTGTTCAATCCTCATAATTTTGTATCCATGGCATGTTAAAATATGGATCCAGTGTTAACAAGGCCAAAACACATCCTTCGTAAAGAAAAAGTTCTCCACTTCATCCTAAAATTGGCTTTCAAATGATCATTCTCAACCACTAGGACTTTTTTATAGTTAGGAAACCCAATTAATAAAGAAAACATTTTTTAACCTAACACGAATTGCATAATATGCTCCATGGGAGGAACAAGATACTTATCTTTGTCAAATGCTCGATTCAAAATCCTGAAATCTATACATAGATCTGTTTCTCCCAATTTCTTCTTTATTGGAACCATATTGGCTACCTATTCAAATTTTCAAACCTTAACAATGATCCTAGAATCCTTTTGAACCAGAGGTTCTAGGGTTGGGGGTTCCTTTCTGAGTTTTGTTGGAATGGTTTGACACCTAACTTCATAGGAATAACATGTTGAATGATTCGGGTGTCATATGTTTTCAATTCATTGTAGGACCATGTGAATACATTATTGTATTACTTAAATAACTAAATGAATCTTCATCTTTATTTTAGGTCAAACAAGAACGTAAGTGTACATTCTTTGTCTCTTTTAGAGTGACGAGATTCACCAGTTCATACTACATGGAAGAACTGTTTTTCTTGATAGTGACTGGATTTATTAACTTCTCTTGTAGGTCAAATAGCTTCTCTAGGGTCATGACTTCTTTGGGCATACAATTTGCTTTAATAGTTTTTTCATCTTTTGTGGACTTCCGCAGGTTGGCCTCATGATCCTCATCATCAATAGCATAATATTTGGAGTTCTCATTGGTGAGGAAATAAATTATTTGTTGGTCATGATTAAAAACACTCTAGCTAGTCACATTATCTAATACATATGGCCAAAAAAGGATTTCAATAGAAAATGTCAATTAAAGGAGGTAAATGAGAAGCAGTGTTAGCTAAAATATCAGTTGCATCATTCATATAACGAGGTATAACATTGATATCAAAAGATTTGGATTTTGTAATTAAATTCCATACCTCTTCCTGGTAACCTTTGAATGTGGATACATGCAATGTATTGTCTTTTATCCCGTCTGACAACAATATTAGAGTCACCAAAAACTTTTAAGTTTTTAACTTCAAGATCAATTACTTTTCTGAGGCCTTGGATAAGGATCTCATACTTGGCCATGCTAATGGTACACTAAAATTGTAACCTACAGGAAACATAAGTCTTACATCGTTGGGGATCAATGCCACAAATGACCCTTGCACCTTCCTGAGTTTTAGAACCATAGTACAAATTCCAAAGCTAGTACCTAAACTAATATTAGAATTGAAACTATCGTCTAACCCTACTCTATTACAATCATTCTCATCAATCTGTGAGAATTGAAGGAGACCAAATTATGTGTCCATTCCAGGAATTACTTCTTCAACCTAATAACAACCTAGTTCCATTTCCAAGAAATAATTCCCAAGGATGGATTGAGTCAAATTTACCGGTTCGTTACGTCCTTCTAACTTTGTGACAATATTTTTCATATTAGTTTCTCTATCTGCATGAATATGATTTGGTTTTTATAAGGTGACCACAGGTGAGACCAATTAGTGGGAAAGTATCCTTACAACTTTCTAGACCAATCTATACCGAGTAATAACCCATACGCCTTAAGGATATCTACTACTACTACTACTATGTCAATAGATTGGCAAACCCTAGAACCTACTACCAAGTTGATCAACACATTTTTTAAGTCGTCGATTACTTTAACATTAGATCTATAAAGTTGTATTATTTAAGAAGGGTAAGGGTTTGATTTTCCATTAATGTTCTTGAAAAATCAGTAAAACATTACATTGTAGGAATCCCCAAATTCAACCAAACAATTGTGCACATTGTAGTTATAGATTTCAAATGTCAAAAGAAAAGGAAGTGTCTAGGATTAGATTTATCTCTGATACTTGCCTCATTGATTTCTTTGTCTTGTTCAAAATCAACATTTTTACTTCCTATATTTTTAATGGTGGTTGGGTGTGAATCAAGAGTTGTCCCAAAAGATTCCATCAATAATTTCCTCTGCTAAGGTATATTACAAAATTCATAAAGTGAATTATTAGCCCTTATTTTCTTAAAATATTCAATGTCATTTTACTCCATACATTGACTGATATCTTTACTTCCCAAAGTGATAGACATTCTAGTTGAACAAGTCGAAGATTTATTGTTCGAATGAGGAACAATTTTCTATAGTTGAGGTATAGCACTATCCTTTTGAGTCTAACAAATATAAATAGTCTTCTGAGGTTGATTGTTATTTAGGTTGATTTTAACAGGTGTTTCTTTTATTTGACTCGCCCTAGAATAGTTATCTTTCTTAGTATATGCATCAACATTAGTGGGAGAGGCATTTTTATTACTTTTGAGAGCTTAAATCTGTGAGGTTTTCTACACAGTATGATTCTTAGATGTATCAAAATCATCTTCACTTTCATCCTCCAAAAATGGTGCCCAATCCCACAAGAACATGGTGGTTTCTTAGAATCTTATTCAATTTCAGTTTTTGTTGTTGTTCATAGTCCTTCTCTTCTTCCTCTTCAAGCATATGCTTGTTTAACATTTGATAAAAACTAACGTTGTTGAATTAATTCACTATGGACACACTTTTTCTTATTAATTGAACTGATGATACATATAAAAGTGATCCATCCCTACATCATCCAAATTAAATGTAGATGCCTCATTCACTAGTGGCATTGGTATCTTGTTGGTATTTTTGAAAAAGGTTTGAAAATATTTCTTACTAAAATACTCCTTCCTAGAATTCTTCTTTAGAACTGCTATTTTATTAGATAACTTTTTGACAAGTTTAACCAAGATTCCAAGATCCACGAGGTTTTTTTCCGTAGGCTTAGTCAAAAGTAGAGGTATTTTATATGATGTTGGTTTAGGTTCACTTTAAGTTGAATGCTTAATGATACTTTACATTTCAAGTTCCACCTTCTTAGCCTCTTCAATTTTTTCTTCCCAGTAGCTTTCCGAACTCTTTTGAAAACATGGCCACGTAGGGATGAAGAGTTGAGGTATAATACTCCAATGTAACTTCCTGAGAAGGTTGTGCATTAGTAGGAAATTTATTCAAAACAATTGTAAAATGTTGATTAAAATATTTGATTTTTTCTTTTTTGTCCATCTTCAAAGTCAATAGCTCTCTCATTAAGGTGGCTGGAGTTTTTCCTTCCCTAAATTTACTCATAAATCTCTTTTCAAAATCAGTCCATCTTTATGGGGATTTGATTTGGTATATTATAAGATATACTTGCAATCAATATATTGCACACTACATCCCTTGCAAATTTGTGCATTGAAACCCTGGTGGAACCAAAGAACAACCATATTGAGACAAATTTGGGAGGAATGGGAAACAAATGGTGAAAGTATATAAAATTAACAAAGAAACTAAAGGAAATATGTAAAAATATTAATGAATAAAAGCATCATCAAATAGGACTATAGTCATATTCTCAACAAGGAGTATACATGAGAAATATTTTCTTTGCGTGATTTAGAAAAAGCTTATAAACACTAATATCTAGATATTTAGCATTTTTTTGGAAGACAACTACTTCCATAGAATTTTTAACAACTCTTCTCCACCATATGAAGAGAACATCATGTAGGAAATACAACAAAAGGTGGCTCCTTCCAATTTCTAGTATGCTTATTTTGCAGTAATAGAGTTCCTTTTATAACCATCATTTTAATACTATATAGAGGATTTATTTACTCGGGATGATTATATTTGTTTGGAACCACATAACCATGGTGTTTATTTAGAGCATAATACTTAGCATAACAATCACTTAAATATCATTTCACCTCACATTAAATTTACCATGGAAATCCAACAAGATGACTCCATTCCCTTTCTTGATGTCTTGGTCACCCGAAGACAAGGTGTCTCTCTTTATTATCAAGTGTATCAGAAAAATACCCACACCAATCAGTACCTCCATTCCCACTAACGTCGCCACCCTTCTCAAAAATTTGTTCTCCTCAAAACTTTGATCACAAAGCAGTTTGAATCTCTGACCCCCAACATCTTAATCAAGAAAGAGTGCACCTTACTAAATCCCTCATGACCAATGGATACTCTAGATCTCTCATTAACAAAACTTTTCAACAAGTCCTGCATCCCAAGCCCAAACCCCCCAAACCCTCCCCACCACCCCTTTCAATTCTCTCTTTTCCCTATATTCATGGCACCACATATCACATTTCTAAACTTTTAATTAAAAAGAACATCAAAACCATATTTAAACCCCACAAGGCCCTTAAGAAATTATTTAGGAGCGCTAAAGATAAATCCAACCCCTTCCTATCCTATGGAATCTACCAAATTCCTTGTTCATGTGGGAAAATCAACATTTGACAAACAGATAAAACCATCCAAACTCGTCTCAAAGAACACATTGTTGATACCAAGCATAATCGAGTTAACAAATCTGCAATCATTGAACGCTATTTCAAGTCTAAACATCACATTTTCTTCGATTAAACTAAAATCCTTGCATCCACTTCTCATTATTCATCAAGACTCATTAGAGAATCCATCTATAGTGGGGATTTCTCCCCGACTAGGTGCAAAAGAACCAACCTTAGATCGTTTAGAGAATAAAGAAGAGTTCAACAATAACAAAAGAAACAAGACAACAACAACAAATATTTTTTAGGGTTTTCACATATATAAAACTAACTGATGAAATAAATAACAATGAACACACCTTTCTGAAAATGGGTCATCGTAGCCGTCCTTGGAAGTGGTTCTGCGGCTCTACGGTTTGGGTCTCCAATCTCTTCCATAACTAGTTGTCAAATGGGGGAAATGGATCCAAATGGGTACGGAGTGAACTCAACGTACACCGTGGGAAATGGCGTGGCAAAATATGGCAATAATGGAGAAAAGTGTATGATGTGACTGATGGAAAATGCCAAAAAGTATTTTGGGGAAGTCCTTCACAATGTATTTATAGCATGGTCCTAGGGTTTTTTGACCCATGGTATTTTATTGTCCATGGTATTTATCTATGGTTTTTTTACCCATTCTCTTTTTTAGGGTTTTTTACCCTTTTTGCGAGAGAGTGGAGATAAATCATAATAAATGCTCATCATCCCTTCATTTATGGGAAGGAATAATGATGTTTTAGACCATTTTTAGTGGAAATACAATTTTGAAGGTAAAAAATGAAGGACGTATGGTGGGAATATGATATATGACTATGGTTTAGACCATGGAGAGCAGGTGAACACTTTTTAGTGTTAACACGATCGAAATTGAAAAACATCCTAACAACTTTAATAGAGAAGATGGCTAGTCTTGACATCTGAACCGTCAACTTACTCACCATTGATAGCTTACTAATTTATTCACTACTATTTCTTTCTTATTTTTTCACCCTAGTTTTTAATTTTAATTTTATTTTATTTATTCTCACTTTAATTAATTTATTCTTATTTTAATTAATTTATTATATGTTATGAATGCTTACCTTTCTATCTTTTATCAATTAACCTCGTGGCCCCCGTATTTTTAAGTTTTTATGATTTCTTTCATTAAGTCAAACTCTCAATTCCCTCTTTTTACTCCACTTTCAATTTTTCTCTTTGTATTTAATTATTCTTATATATTTTTCTTTTAGTTCTAACTATATTTTAAACTAAAACAATTACTTATTAATTAACCAATTGACCCGCCTTTTTACTCTTTTGAATCTTTTCAACTACTATATTTAAATTAATACGCAATTGAATACGTTTTTCCATCCTTTTTTATTTCTTTTAACCTTTTTAACCTTTGACTTTTCTCCACCTAAGTTTAAAAATAAAATCTTCTTTTTTAATAAAAGAATTTATTTATTATATTATATTATTCAAATTGACAACCTTATTTTTCTAAGTGTATGCCCAAACATTTTTATCTATGATTTTTATAATTAACGACTAGTTTTTAATTTTCTTTATATAGTGTAATGCCCTCTTCTTTTTTATTGTGCCATAGCTTCGAATGATCCTACTGATGGGTGGAGGGTCCACCCAAAATGCGTTGGTCACTTCTAAATTTATACCCAATGCATAAGCTTGCACACAAGTTAGTGACTTGTTGATCTCCAATGTCATCGATTGAGAAGAAGTATGAGCATCCAGACATGGGACCCAAGTTTACTTTGGAGCTTGTTAGACCACTTCAATAGTGAAAATTGTACTTGTACATGGGACATTGGATTATGGACAAGCTTCTAGGACTACTTTAGTATTGTGGTCAACACTCATACATAGGACTCAAGTTTATGGATGAGCTTGCAAAACTACTTTAGCATCATGGTAAAAGCCCAAACATGGGACCTTGGCTTATGGATGTATATTATATATAATCATTGAGGACAATGCTTCTTTAAAGGGGATAAAAGGTTGGAATCATTTCTAGGGTTGTAATAAGGGCTTATGGGCACATTAGATATTAGAGTAGGATAAGTAGGGTGGTCATTTTTGTAATGTGGACTCGTTCCATAATGTTAACTACTATTAAATAAGGCCCCATTAGGTAGATTGAATTTAACAATGTAATGCAGCTTCATTAAACAAGGCCAACTAGGTAATTAGCATTTGGTAGAATATAAATAAAGATGGGGTTCTCCTTATCGAGCATGTGTAAGAATATTAATATATTGGTGAGCTTAGATCGATGGGAGGTTGCCCCCTTGATGAGTCAGGCGAACAAGAGTTGATGCTTTTGTAAAAGGATAACTGTAAGGTGTTGCCCCAACTTAAAGACCATGATTTGGTTAATAAAATATTGAATAATCTCTTACCTGTTATCGTACATCTAGTTTGTGATTTAATTTTCATATATACACTACACTACATATGGATTGTTATGAGAATCTAATAACATTATTATCTTCCATTAAACAAAATTGATATTTAATTCATTTTAAACAAAAAAATATTAAATTAAAAAGAAAAAATTGAAATTAAAAAAATGATTATATATATATAAGATATATTCAAAATTAATCCCAAAATATATCCTATAAATATTATTAATATTAAATGATTATGATAAAACTTATATATAATTTTATCAACATGGTATCTTGCTTAGCATTAAAAAAAAATTCTAAAACAACCTCTTTATGATACTCATTGTGTTTTGAATTAAAAATATAAGTTATTCATTATCATTTTAATACTACTAAAATTGCCCTTTACTTACTCACTTGAACACCTATAACAATTGGATCGACTCCATAAAACACTAGATTGATATGTATAATCAATCTATAAACTCATCACTTACTTCTTACATCTGTGTGGCGTTAGATATTAATGTGATTGGATATATAATATTGAATACGATTCATTATCAATGTAACATACAAACACCATCATCCCATAATACATCAATCTTCGGCTGGCTTCCAAACCTCTAGGGCGGGGGAATAATTACCACAAACTTACTTGAGCATTAGAAAGAGTCGAAGATAAAAGATGTAAACAAGCAAGCATAAAGGCGCTCGAGATAAAAGTAATAAAAAAAATCCAGCCTCCTATTATGAGAACCTGAATTAATTGATTTTTGGTTAATAATAAATCATTTTGATTACCCCTTATGATCAATGATTTCCTCTAACCTCCCTAAAAGAGAGATTTATCTAAATAAAAAAACATTAAAGTAGTTACATGGGTCTTATTTCATATATATAAGTTGTAATTGAATTGTACATCAAAGTAAGATATTACTAGAAAAGTCTTTTGAAATGCTTCCACCGTAGAAAAAGCTGTAAAAAAATTATATTTCTCTCCTTTTAAGAAAATTTTGAAACTACTAAAAGTATAACCACAATAAAATAACTTTTGATTTACATAACACAACATATATCCAAGGATATGTTGGCTATGTGCTTCTCCGGGCTCACCATTTGCTTGTTGCATTTCTAGGTTCTCCAACACCATGTCTTCGAACATATGAGAATTTGTATCTTCTGCTTTAGTGTCCCCTAAAGTTGAGCCTATAGAGTTTCAGTGATTCAAGCCAATAGAGTTTTAATGATTCTAAGGTTTTTAAATGAAAGCCTTTGAGGATGTCATCATTAATGAATATGAGAGATAAGCACTCTATCTTTAGTGTTTGAATTTACCTATTTTATTGCATTAAAATGTTGATTACCTTATAACTATGTGAACTACATTGATGTAAATTGCCATGCACTTTGTTTATTAGATAGATAATTGAGGTTGTATTCTTATTGATATATTCTTCTTGATGACAAAGAATTCTCTAAATACCATATATAGCTCATTGGAATTTCCCACGGCACCCCAGGGAATCCATTGATCTTTGCAGTGACCAAATCTACTTAGAGACAAACAAATGGATGAACCCAAGACAAAAAATAACTAACCCTGTCACTATTTGAAGAAATCTAAGAAGGAGTAGCTGAAAGAAATTACACATTAATGCAAATAAACCAAATTTAATGGTCACCCAAACAGAGTCTGCTAAACATTTCAAGACTTTAATTATCTAATCCTTAGTTGTGTACTGACTACCACATTTGTCCCCTTCCCTAATAGAATACAAAGAAAATATGAAACTAGTTGAGTATGGCCTACCCCCCCTTCTTGTAATTAGTGGAGCATGTGGATGAATAGGGGGCACTAAATAAGTCCCCAAATTTCTCAAGCAAACCAAGGTCTCCCAATGAGAAAAAAAATAAGATTAGAAAAATGCATTCCTAATTATCATCAAGGATGGCATTCAAAGAGTTAGTAAAGCCATTGAAAATATAGTCTTGTGTATAAACGAGGATGACAAACAAAGAAGCAACTAATCCATCTAATAATAGATATTATAGTGTGATTTTCCACACCTTATGCATCATGCCTTAATGGCATTCCATTGTCCCCATGCAGACTCACTATACCCCCTTTACTCACTATAGCCCTGATGCTTCATTTTAACCCTTAATAAGACATTTTTGAAGATATACGCAGGTCATTAGTTATACATCTCGTGTATACACAACTTGCACCATTACAGCCTGCGTAGATCGGGTTTTGTGCTAAAAAAAAATTGGAGTTTTCCTCATTAAGTAACAAATACCTTGATCCTTGGCCATCCATCTTCTTGGAAACGCTTTGATTCGACCCTCCCTTCCCCATTTGAGGGCTATATATTGAGCCATTGTGAAGCATTTGAATAGATAAAACTTTGAGAGTAAAGAGACTATAGCAAAATGTTGCCCCATTGTCATATACTTGAGTCTGCATCCCTTTGTCCTTGTTGATAGAACCATTTGTCTTCATCTCCCAAGATCTCCATTGCCTTTGTGATCTTGCCTTGCTATGGAGGATTGAAGTGTTGAATGCCCAGGTGGAGGGACTCGGTTTCTCAGTTCTTACGAGGTGCCAACAGAGGTTGTCACATTGTATCTCTATTTTTACATTAATAAAAATATCCATTTCTCGTCCAAATTTCATGTGCAATTGTTTATATTTGTATCCTTGGGCATAATTGTTTTATACACGTTTCAATGTATTATGCTAGATTGAATACTAACATTATATTTTATGCTTGGATATATATATTTGTCATTGAGGGAAAATTGTAGGGACAAGATTTTGATCGTGAGCTTAACGACGATCATCTTCAAACATTTGGTTGAGGTAAGATTTATATCCCTTACTTGTTATTTTCTTTAATTTATCTAGCATACTTGATAATGGATTCTATTTCTGGTGTCATATTTCCTGTTGTGGTACACCCCAAACCATAGGAATATTTTCTATGTAACAAAAATGGCGACTCCACTGGGGATCTCTCCTTTTTGTTGGGGTTTTTGGGTGCATTTTTGCTTGAATATCTCTATGTTTCTTTGTGTTTATGTGTTACATTTGGTAGTGTGTTCATCGATTGGCAGTTCCTTAGAGTGCTTTGTCCCTTAGCTTTCTCTTTTACCTCCTTTTTCTTTGTATACGCGGGTAATACTTACAGTCATGTATATATGTAGTCCATCCTCTGTCAGGTCGCATACACTGTGTTGATGTTCTCTGAACAGTCGCATATATCTCCCATTTTGAGTGATATCTTGGTGTGAGATATTTTTGGGTGGATTGTGAGTGTTGATGGGTCTTCCGGGGTCCTTATGTTGTTTGTTGATTGCTCCTGTTGTGGCTGGAAACCTCTTTTTATTGTTTTTTTGTAGGAAGTTGTTCTTGTCATTTGCTCCCTTTTTGTTTTGCTTTTAGTGCATTAGTCCTTAAGTCTCGGTGTCTTGATTGGCTTGTGTCTTGTTGCTTGCTGCAGGGATTGAGAATTTAATGGTTCTTTTTTGTATTTTCATTCATTTACTTTGAAAATACAAAAATATTTGCATTGGTGCATATTCATTTGCATTTTTCATTTGCATGGAAGTAAGTACTTGCATTGGTTTGCTTCGGATGAAATTAGTCTATGCTTTCATTTAGAAAATATTGCATTTTCATTTGAAAGGGAAATGAATTATTGTGCATTTCATTTAGTGGCATGCCATCTTTTCATTTGGAAAACAAGATTGCACTTAGCATTGTTTTTAGGTGTGCATATTTGCTTTTATTGTTGAGTCATAATATCACTAGTTTCACGACCATGTCCCTTGAATAAGCGCAACCTCTTAAAATGAACGCTTAATTTAAAATTAATTAGAACAATTTTATCTTATAGGGTGCACCAACAAGCTTAGATTTAGAGTCTTGGAATAGGATTCTGTGAGTAAAATTCTCCAAGACTATAAAATGGAAACTATTTAGGTGTCTATCAGGGACAGAAGAGATCCTTGCTATAATTGGTATTCTCAGGAAGCTCCTCTTACATTGGAGTGAATCACGATGCAACGCGCACGTTGATGATGGGGATAGCCCTATACTACCTTCAATGAGAACCGGATATATTTCCAGGATCTTATTTGTATATGGGGTCTCTAGAGGCACCTTTGGTGATTTCGAGCTTTGGGCCTCGTTACCATGCCTATACGATAGATCTTGCCTACAACTGTCTGCCTGAGCATTGGTTATATTGAGGCGACATTAGTTTCTTTTCCTAGGTTACATCGCAGGGGGTACTTATAGAGGTTATTATGTGAGTGTCCTAGATAGGTAGCATTGAAACTGAGGGCCGCTATAATTGGTTACACACCTCTGCTTGTAGTGTATGGGAGTCTCAGGCCTCTCTTAGGCGAGACATACTTGTTGCATTCAGGAGCTCATTTCTCCTCATTCCTTTCTTGTGTGCATTTTTCCTAGCTTATTTAGGGGTGTGTTATGTGTTCGCTAGTTGGCCTTAGGGAGTTTGGTTACTTGTGTCTCTTTGTAGAGTCACTATGGATAGAGTTATGACTCCTCGTCGTTCTTGTCATTTAGTAGGTTTACCACCTTTTGATCCTACTCAACCTCTTCACAAGAGGTGTAGATGTGAGACCAGTCCTCTTTCCCATCAGGGAATTATTATACCTTTAGGGATGAGTACTTTTTTTGATACTCTGGATATCCCTCCATCCCCGTCATCTGCATTGGGAGAAGAAGCACATGGGGCTTTTTCTACCACCATTGTATGGATCCCCAAGACTCCAGTTTACACCAATTTAAACTATGTTAATTCTTCTTGCCCCATACGAACATATCCTTTTGAATCCACATGGTCTTCGGATCACATACCAAAATTTTCCTCGAGGCGATTAGGTATTGAGCATCATACCATTCCCTTAACCATGAGTCATGTTAGCACTTGTGCTAAAATTTTATTTTTTGTGCAGGTTTGCAATGGAAAATGATTTCATTGGTCATTTGGGAAAAAAGAAAGGAATCCTGGTAAATTTAAAAGGATTTTATTCATTTTTAAATGAGATATGAACATTGGTTTTATATCTAAATTCGGCCCTATAGTCAAATTTTTTTTTTTTTGCCAAAGTTTATTATTTGCATTAACTTGGAAAATGAGGTCAGTGTAAAAATATGGTCACATGGGGGGGCGTGCACCTGCCACATCAACAACAATCAACAATCGATCAAAGTCCAAGCTCCAAACTCCCAACGAGTGTTATCCTTTCTTGTTCCTTAACACGTATTGAAACTAGTGGGGTATATAAACAATGAAGATGCAAGTTTTCCAGCGCATGTGGGATATTACCACAGGGCAATTTAAAAATTACACAAACCCACAAGCGACGAAAACCTTCCAAGAGGGATTTGTCATTTACAAAAGTGCAGGGATAAATTGAAGATCGGGCATTGTGAAATGGTATTAATCCACTGACTGAATCAACAGTCAGATCAAGGGGTGAAATGAATCAACGACGGAGATGGGTTTTCACATTCCCAATAAGCAAGGACAAAAGAGGCTTTTGGATCTACAAAATAGGGTTGTTGCGTCCGCAACTGTTTCCCCAATTTTTTTAAATTTTGGCCCCCCTTTGTTAATTTTCAGCATTACCTAGAATCATTTCGATCCATGAACTCTTTTATCTGCTATTTTGAGGTTAACTCTCTACCTGCTTTTTGGAAGTTTGCTTGGGTTTGGAACTGCTGTGGGTTGCGGGATTTAGAATCTGATTTGTTGCCCCTTTGAGCCGCGTTTCTTGCTTTTTCTCGGAAGCTTATCTCTCATGATAGCCGCTGTTTCGAAGGCCACTTAAACAGCATATCGGATCCGTGTCTCCTTAAGAATCCTTCATCGTGGAAATTGAGCTATGATTATTCTACAAATGAATCATGTTTTGTTCCGATGTCACGTCGAATCGTTGACTTGTCGAGGATGAATCAGAACGTTTGTTCTTTGTAAAGCCATTGTTTCGGAGGCGAAACAGGTTTTTTGACTGTTGCGAAACTTAAGTTGTCCCAAACACTTAACATTTTTCGTTGATCTGGCGTCTTAACAAAGTTAGGTTTTGGACCGGAGACTATAGTCTATTTATCTTCCACTGTTGTGGCTCCCAAAACAACTAGGTATCTGCTATGAAAGTGCTCCGCCCGTCGACGCATGTCGAGTTTCAGTCGTGTGTATATAGCCTTTCTTCTTCCGCCCTTGCGACTGTGTAGCGTGTTTACTTTCCAACGTCGATGTCCTTCCGATTGCTGACTAGAAACTTGTCCTCCTTGATTTTAGTTTCTAGCCCTTCTGAATCCAATAGGCTTAACGGTCTCGCGGTGCCCATCGCCTAGTAAGACCTGCTTATGCGGTTGTAAATGAGACTACCCGGCCGATGTTTATTGTTTTAAGCCACCGATGAGTCGTCTTTTTTCGTCGTTAGCGAGTTTTTCAAACCCGTGTGTGAACAAGATAGTGGTGCTGGCACTGGTTAAGGTTTTCATAACAAGAAGGCAGTACATGGCCTATCTTGATGATTTTGTTTTGGTTGATGTAGTTTGATTTTATTAAAAATGCATTCCTGATGAATAATGTTGTTTAATTGCAGACGGATTCAAGAAACTTTTACAAGTGATCACTGCGAGAATGCATAGCTGGGAGAAGAAGTAGCAGAAAGTTTGGCTGGACCATATTAGGCTCATACTGAAATCAACAAGACCTCAAGGAGGGAAAATAAAAGACAAAGAAGAATGGATGATGACAAAAGCCCAGGCTTGGAAAGATCCGTCAGTTACCGAGTAGATCACGTTTGTAAGTTAAAATCTAAAACATAACGCATAAAGTGGATCATGAGCGCTCACAGACAAGACAAATGGTGATCTTCGACGGTTTCGGGAAGCTCAAAGGTCGCACGATTGGGGCAGCCCAAACGGTTGGTTGATTTGGTTTAAATGTAGAACAGTTAGAGTTTAGAGGGGCTTTTTCCCTAGAGAAACTTGTGAACTATTGTTTGTAAGAGGAACTACTTCGTTTTACAATAAGAAAGTGCGAATTTTGCCTGTTGGAGAAGGCGCTATGTGGAATGTCTCAATGTGATAAAAAAAACGATGTTGAAGAGGAACTATTTCATTTTCAACTGTGTTTCATTAACTGCGAGAACGTTCTAACTTGCTGAACCTATGTTCTCTTTTGAATGTTCTCTAGTACATTCTGTGATGTTTTCCACTATGAGTAATGGGAGTTTTAAATGTTGATGAGCTATCTTATAATGTATACCTTTATTCATGTTTATATGTTTTGGTTATAATAACAGCTATCTGTAATTTGCCGTGACATATGGACAGTATTGCATTACTCATGACTTGATACATATAAGCTCTCTAGAGATAGTCTAGTTAGTATTTATTTTATTGTTATATGTGTGATTTAGATGCTTGAGAGTGTAAGACTAGAGGTAAGAACCTGCGCATCACATTGTGAGTACTCCGGGCATAATTTATTACTCTGCATGTTAATTAGGCACTTGCATATCATTCTTTAAGTCAAAATACAAAAATATATACGGTGGACCGGGCTGCAACCGGTAAAACCTTTTAGTTTTTGCTACTTGACCTACGGTAGCCAGACCGCAAACCGGACGGATTCCCCATACCAAACAGTCACGAGCTAGTTGGGAACATTGACTGGGGAGAATCCCTTGCTGTTGCTGCCTGCGATTTTCCAGGCCTCAATAGTTTCTGGTGCTAGAAGGAGGGCTGCCAGTGCATGGCTGGCCAAGGAAACCCGTTTTCCCGAGATCATTCCACCGGTGACAGTTCAGCAAGCAGTTTGTTTTAATGCCCAACGTTTCGGACTTCTCATGTTAGTCCATCATCAAGGGATATCACTATGTTTATGAGATGTTTCTAATTAAATCCCAAAGAGCGAGTATAAATATAGATAGATATGTGAATGTCAGCTCAATGTTCATGTAGCTGCCTTTTTATTTTGTTGATTATTGGTTTCCAAGTGCCACTCAATTTTAACCCATCATCCCGATTAAGTGTGTTATCTCGTTTGTCGATTTCCACAATTTTACCCGTCTTTTTAGATAGTTTTCTTCCCTCGTTAGTAGTTTAGCATTTTCTATGCACACATGGTGGGAAGAGTTGTGTGAGTGTTCTACAAGGGATGATTTATTGGATCTGTCTCTGGTGATATCTAGTGCATGTTCCTTGAGATAGATGTTTATAGATGTTTTGGTCTCGCCAATGTACACTTTCCCACATGAGCAAGGTATTATGTACACACCTTTATGGTTTCTCGGATCCACCTGGTCTTTAGCTGAGTCCACCAGGGAAGATGGTGGACTTAACTAAATACCAGGTGGATCCGAGAAACCATAAAGGTGTGTACATAATACCTTGCTCATGTGGGAAAGTGTACATTGGTGAGACCGAAACATCTATAAACATCCGTCTCAAGGAACATGTGCTAGATATCACCAAAGACAGAGCCAATAAACCATCCCTTGCAAAAGACTCACACAAATTTTCTCACCATGTATGCATAGAAAATGATATACTACTAACGAGGGAAGAAAAATATCTAAAAAGACAGGTAAAGGAGGCTATGGAAATTAACAAACGAGATAACACACTTAATCGAGATGATGGGTTAAAATTGAGCGACACTTAGAAACCAATAATCAACAAAATAAAAAGGCAGCTACATGAACATTGACCCTACATTCACATATCTATCTATATTTATACTTTCTCTTTGTGATTCAATTAAAAAGATCTCATAAACATAGTGAGATCCCCTGATGATGGACTAACATAAGAAGTCTGAAATGTTGGGCATTAAAACAATAACAAGTTTCTTCCATTTTTTTAATTATATAATCTTATTTTCCAATGTTTGGATAGTTCATATTGGCCCCTTGTAGTCCAATGTTCATGAATTATATTGAATGCTGATCCCCTTGCTCTTCCTTTTGTGTGAGCATTGTTGCAAGGGAATGATTAAATGTGAGGGTATATACATCAATAATTCCTTGACAATATCTGGGTTGCTTAGAGATGGGATAGAAAATATGGCTACCTTGATTTTTTGGAAGGCTTATTTTCTTTAGATGTCCACTATAAATTAGCATTCCTTTCTTATCATTTGTTGTAGGGGTTTGACTATTTCGACAAAACCATATATGAACCTGTGAACAAAATTTATTTTACCCAAACAAGATTGCATAGAATTTTTAGTATTAAGCATGGGAATTTGTGCAACCCCTTGTATTCTCCCAAGGTATACATATATCCCTTCTTTAGAAATAACATGCCCCAACAACATCCATTTTGACACAATAAACATGCTCTTCTTCAAGTGTAGGGATATTCCATACTTTTTGCATCTTTCAAAAATTAGTTTCAAATGATGGAAGTGATTAGCTTTGTTTTTAGAGAAGATTGTGACATCATCTAGATAGAAAAACAACAATGTGGTTGATCAATCCTCATAATTTTGTATCCATGGAATTTTAAAATATGGATCTAGTGTTAACAAGGCCAAAACACATCCTTCGTAAAGAAAAAGTTCTCCACTTCATCCTAAAATTGGCTTTCAAATGATCATTCTCAACCACTAGGACTTGTTTATAGTTAGGAGACCCATATAATAAAGAAAACATTTTTTAACCTAACACGAATTGCATAATATGCTCCATGGGAGGAACATGATACTTATCTTTGTCAAATGCTCGATTCAAAATCCTGAAATCTATACATAGATCTGTTTCTCCTGATTTCTTCTTTATTGGAACCATATTGGCTACCTATTCAGATTGTCAAACCTTAACAATGATCCTGGAATCCAATAATTTATTTAACTCCATTTCCAAGAAATAATTCCCAAGGATGGATTGAGTCAAATTTACTGGTTCGTTACGTCCTTCCAACTTTGTGGCAATATTTTTCATATTAGTTTCTCTATCTGCATGAATATGATTTGGTTTTTATAAGGGGACCAAAGGTGAGACCAATTAGTGGGAAAGTATCCTTACAACTTTCTACACCAATCTATACCGAGTAATAACCCATACGCCTCAAGGATATCTACTACTACTACTACTACTATGTCAATAAATTGGCAAACCCTAGAATCTAATACCAATTTGATCAACACATTTTTCAAGTCATCTATTACTTTAACATCAGATCTATAAAGTTGTATTATTTAAGAAGGGTAAGGGTTTGATTTTCCATTAATGTTCTTGAAAAATTAGTAAAACATTACATTGTAGGAATCCCCAAATTCAACCAAACAATTGTGCACATTGTAGTTATAGATTTCAAATGTCAAAAGAAAAGGAAGTGTCTAGGATTAGATTTATCTTTGATACTTGCCTCGTTGATTTCTTTGTCTTGTTCAAAATCAACATTTTTACTTCCTATATTTTTCGTGGTGGTTGGGTGTGAATCAAGAGTTGTCCCAAAAGATTCCATCAATAATTTCCTCTGCTAAGGTATATTACAAAATTCATAAAGTGAATTATTAGCCCTTCTTTTCTTAAAATATTCAATGACATTTTACTCCATACCTTGACTGATATCTTTACTTCCCAAAGTGATAGACATTCCAGTTAAACAAGTCGAAGATTTATTGTTCGAATGAGGAACAATTTTCTACAGTTGAGGTATAGCACTATCCTTTTGAGTCTAAGAAATCTAAATAGTCTTCTGAGGTTGATTGTTATTTGGGTTGATTTTAACAGGTGTTTCTTTTATTTGACTCCCCCTAGAATAGTTATCTTTCTTAGTATATGCATCAACATTAGTGGGAGAGGCATTGTTATTACTTTTGAGAGCTTAAATCTGTGAGGTTTTCTGCACAGTATGATTCTTAGATGTATCAAAATCATCTTCACTTTCGTCCTCCAAAATTGGTCCCCAGTCCCACAAGAACATGGTGGTTTCTTAAAATCTTATTCAATTTCAGTTTTTGTTGTTGTTCATAGTCCTTCTCTTCTTCCTCTTCAATCATATGCTTGTTTAACATTTGATAAAAACTAATGTTGTTGAATTAATTCACTATGGACATGCATTAATTTCTTATTAATTGAATGGATGATACATATAAAAGTGATCCATCCCTACATCATTCAAATTAAATGTAGATGCCTCATTCACTAGTGGCATTGGTATCTTGTTTGTATTTTTGAAAAAGGTTTGAAAATATTTCTTACTAAAATACTCCTTCCTAGAATTCTTCTTTAGATCTTTTGTTTTATTAGATAACTTTTTGACAAGTTTAACCAAGATTCCAAGATCCATGAGGTTTTTTTCAGTAGGCTTAGTCAAAAGTAGAGGTATTTTATATGATGTTGGTTTAGGTTCACTTTAAGTTGAACGCTTAATGATACTTTACATTTCAAGTTCCACCTTCTTAGCCTCTTCAATTTTTTCTTCCAAGATAGCTTTACGAACTCTTTTGAAAACATGGCCACGCAGGGATGAAGAGTTGAGGTATAATACTCCAATGTAACTTCCTGAGAAGGTTGTGCATTAGTAGGAAATTTATTCAAAACAATTGTAAAATGTTGATTAATATATATATATATATATATATATATATATATATATATATTGGTCCATCTTCAAAGTCAATAGTTCTCTCATTAAGGTGGCTGGAGTTTTTCCTTCCCTAAATTTACTCATAAATCTCTTTTCAAAATCATTCCATCTTTATGGCGATTTGATTTGGTATATTATAAGATATACTTGTAATCAATATATTGCACACTACATCCCTTGCAAATTTGTGCATTAAAACCCTGGTGGAACCAAAGAACAACCATATTGAGACAAATTTGGGAGGAATGGGAAACAAATGGTGGAAGTATATAAAATTAACAGAGAAACTAAAGGAATTATGTAAAAATATTAATGAATAAAAGCATCATCAAAGAGGACTATAATCATATTCTCAACCAGGAGTATACATGAGAAATATTTTCTTTGTGTGATTTAGAAAAAGCTTATAAACACTAATATCTAGATATTTAGCATTTTTTTGGAAGACAACTTCTTCCATAGAATTTTTAACAACTCTTCTCCACCATATGAAGAGAACATCATGTAGGAAATACAACAAAACGTGGCTCCTTCCAATTTTTAGTACGCTTATTTTGCAATATTAGAGTTCCTTTTATAACCATCATTTTAATACTATATAGAGGATTTATTTACTCGGGATGATTATATTTGTTTGGAACCACATAACCATCGTGTTTATTTAGAGCATAATACTTAGCATAACAATCACTTAAATATCATTTCACCTCACATTAAATTTACCATGGAAATCCAACAAGATGACTCCATTCCCTTTCTTGATGTCTTGGTCACCCGAAGACAAGGTGGCTCTCTTTATTATCAAGTGTATCAGAAAAATACCCACACCAATCTGTACTTCCATTCCCACTAACGTCGCCACCCTTCTCAAAAATTTGTTGTCCTCAAAACTTTGATCACCAAAGCAGTTCGAATCTCTGACCCCCAACATCTTAATCAAGAAAGAGTGCACCTTACTAAATGCCTCATGACCAATGGCTACTCTAGATCGCTCATTAACAAAACTTTTCAACAAGCCTTGCATCCCAATCCCAAACCCCCCAAACCCTCCCCACCACCGCTTTCAATTCTCTCTTTTCCCTATATTCATGGCACCACATATCACATTTCTAAACTTTTAATTAAAAAGAACATCAAAACCATATTTAAACCCCATAAGGCCCTTAAGAAATTATTTAGGAGCGCTAAAGATAAATCCAACCCCTTCCTATCCCATGGAATCTACCAAACTCCTTGTTCATGTGGGAAAATCAACATTTGACAAACAAATAAAACCATCCAAACTCATCTCAAAGAACACATTGTTGATACCAAGCATAATCGAGTTAACAAATCTGCAATCGTTGAACGCTATTTCAAGTCTAAACATCACATTTTCTTTGATTAAACTAAAATCCTTGCATCCACTTCTCATTATTCATCAAGACTCATTAAAGAATCCATTTATAGTGGGGATTACTCCATAGCTACATGCAAAAGAACCAACCTTAGATCGTTTAGAGAATAAAGAAGAGTTCAACAATAACAAAAGAAACAAGACACTAACAACAAATATTTTTTAGGGTTTTCACATATATAAAACTAACTGATGAAAGAAATAACAATGAACACACCTTTCTGAAAATGGGCCATCGTAGCCGTCCTTTGAAGTGGTTTTGTGGCTATGCGGTTTGGGTCTCCAATCTCTTCCATAACTGGTTGTCAAATGGGGGAAATGGATCCAAATGGGTACGGAGTGAACTCAACATACACCATGGGAAATGGCGTGGAAAAATATGGCAATAATGGAGAAAAGTGTATGATGTGACTGATGGAAAATGGTAAAAAGCATTTTGGGGAAGTCCTTCACAATGTATTTATAGCATGGTCCTAGGGTTTTTTTACCCAAGGTAATGACCCATGGTTTTTTATTGTCCATGGTATTTATCTATGGTTTTTTTACCCATTCTCTTTTTTAGGGTTTTTTACCCTTTTTACGAGAGAGTGGAGATAAATCATAATAAATGCTTATCATCCCTTCATTTATGGGAAGGAATAATCATGTTTTGGACCATTTTTAGTGGAAATACAATTTTGAAGGTAAAAAATGAAGGACATATGGTGGGAATATGATATATGACTATGGTTTAGACCATGGAGAGCTAGGTGAACACTTTTTAGTGTTAACACCATCGAAATTGAAAAAAATCCTAACAACTTTAATAGAGAAGATGGATAGTCTTGACCTTTGATCCATCAACTTACTCACCATTGATAGCTTACTAATTTATTCACTACTATTTCTTTCTTATTTTTTCACCCTAGGTTTTTATTTTATTTTATTTATTCTCACTTTAATTAATTTATTATTATTTTAATTAATTTATTATATGTTATGAATGCTTACCTTTCTATCTTTTATCAATTAACCTCGTGGCCCCTGTATTTTTAAGTTTTTATGATTTCTTTCATTAAGTCAAACTCTCAATTCCCTCTTTTTACTCCACTTTCAATTTTTCTCTTTGTATTTAATTATTCTTATATATTTTTATTTTCTTTTTTCTTTTAGTTCTAACTATATTTTAAACTAAAACAATTACTTATTAATTATCCATTTGACTTGCCTTTTTACTCTTTTGAATCTTTTCAACTACTATATTTAAATTAATATGCAATTGAATACGTTTTTCCATCCTTTTTTATTTCTTTTAACCTTTTTAACCTTTGACTTTTCTCCACCTAAGTTTAAAAATAAAATCTTCTTTTTTAATAAAAGAATTTATTTATTATATTATATCATTCAATTTGACAACCTTATTTTTCTCAAGTGTATGCCCAAACATTTTTATCTATGATTTTTATAATTAACGACTAGTTTTTAATTTTCTTTATATACTGTAATGCCCTCTTCTTTTTTATTGTGCCATATCTTCAAATGATCCGACTGATGGATGGAGGGCCCACCCAAAATGCGTTGGTCACTTCTAAATTTATACCCAATGCATAAGCTTGCACACAACTTAGTGACTTGTTGATCTCCAATGTCATCGATTGAGAAGAAGTATGGGCATCTAGACATGGGACCCAAGTTTACTTTGGAGCTTGTTAGACCACTTCAATAGTGAAGCTTGTACTTGTACATGGGACATTGGATTATGGACAAGCTTCTAGGACTACTTTAGTATTGTGGTCAACACTCATACATGGGACTCAAGTTTATGGATGAGCTTCCAAAACTACTTTAGCATCATTGTAAAAGCCCAAACATGGGACCTTGGCTTATGGATGTATATTATATATAATCATTGAGGACAATGCTTCTCAAAGGGGGATAAAAGGTTGGAATCATTTCTAGGGTTGTAATAAGGGCTTATGGGCCCATTAGATATTAGAGTAGGATAACTAGGGTGGTCATTTGTGTAATGTGGACTAGTTCCATAATGTCAACTATTATTAAATAAGGCCCCATCAGGTAGATTGAGTTTAATAATGTAATGCAGCTTCATTAAACAAGGTCAACTAGGTAATTAGCATTTGGCAGAATATAAATAAAGATGGGGTCCTTCTTATTGAGTATGTGTGAGAATATTATTATATTGGTGAACTTAGCTCGATGGGAGGTTGCCCCCTTGACGAGTCAGGCGAACAAGAATTGATGCTTTTGTAAAAGGATAATTGTAAGGTGTTGCCCCAACTTAAAGACCATGATTTGGTTAATAAAGTATTGAATAATTTCTTACCTGTTATTGTACATCTAGTTTGTGATTTAATTTTCATATATACACTACACTACATATGGATTGTTATGAGAATCTAATAACATTATTATCTTTCATTAAACAAAATTGATATTTAATTCATTTTAAACAAAAAAAATATTAAATTAAAAAGAAAAAATTAAAATTAAAAAAATGATTATATATATATATATAAAAGATATATTCAAAATTAATCCCAAAATATATCCTATAAATATTATTAATATTAAATGATTATGATAAAACTTATATATAATTTTATCAGCATGGTATCTTGCTTAGCATTAAAAAAAATTCTAAAACAACCTCTTTATGATACTCAATGTGTTTTGAATTAAAAATATAAGTTATTCATCATCATTTTAATACTACTAAAATTGCCCTTTACTTACTCACTTGAACACCTATAACAATTGGATCGACTCCATAAAACACTAGATTGATATGTATAATCAATCTATAAACTCATCACTTACTTCTTACATCTGTGTGGCGTTAGATATTAATGTGATTGGATATATAATATTGAATACGATTCATTATCAATGTAACATACAAACACCATCATCCCATAATACATCAATCTTCGGCTGGCTTCCAAACCTCTAGGGCGGGGGAATAATTACCACAAACTTACTTGAGCATTAGAAAGAGTCGAAGATAAAAGATGTAAACAAGCAAGCATAAAGGCGCTCGAGATAAAAGTAATAAAAAAAATCCAGCCTCCTATTATGAGAACCTGAATTAATTGATTTTTGGTTAATAATAAATCATTTTTCATTACCCCTTATGATCAATGATTTCCTCTAACCTCCCTAAAAGAGAGATTTATCTAAATAAAAAAACATTAAAGTAGTTACATGGGTCTTATTTCATATATATATATATATATAAGTTGTAATTGAATTGTACATCAAAGTAAGATATTACTAGAAAAGTCTTTTGAAATGCTTCCACCGTACAAAAAGCTTTAAAAAAATTATATTTCTCTCCTTTTAAGGAAATTTTGAAACTACTAAAAGTATAACCACAATAAAATATCCCTAAAATAACTTTTGATTTACATAACACAGCATATATCCAAGAATATGTTGGCTATGTGCTTCTGCGGGCTCACCATTTCCTTGTTGCATTTCTAGGTTCTCCAACACCATGTCTTCGAACATATGAGAATTTGTATCTTCTGCTTTAGTGTCCCCTAGAGTTGAGCCTATAGAGTTTCAATTATTCAAGCCAATAGAGTTTTAATGATTCTAAGGTTTTTAAATGAAAGCCTTTGAGGATGTCATCATTAATGAATATGAGAGATAAGCACTCTATCTTTAGTGTTTGAATTTACCTATTTTATTGCATTAAAATGTTGATTACCTTATAACTATGTGAACTACATTGATGTTAATTGCCATGCACTTTGTTTATTAAAGAGATAATTGAGGTTGTATTCTTATTGATATATTCTTCTTGATGACAAAGAATTCTCTAAATACCATATATAGCTCATTGGAATTTCCCACGACACCCCAGGGAATCCATTGATCTTTGCAGTGCCCAAATCTACTTAGAGACAAACAAATGGATGAACCCAAGACAAAAAAATACTAACCCTGTCACTATTTGAAGAAATCTAAGAAGGAGTAGCAGAAAGAAATTACACATTAATGCAAATAAACCAAATTTAATGGTCACCCAAACAGAGTCTGCTAAACATTTCAAGACTTTAATTGTCTAATCCTCAGTTGTGTACTGACTACCACATTTGTCCCCTTCCCTAATAGAATACAAAGAAAATATGAAACTAGTTGAGTATGGCCTACCCCCCCTTCTTGTAATTAGTGGAGCATGTGGATGAATAGGGGGCACTAAATAAGTCCCCAAATTTCTCAAGCAAACCAAGGTCTCCCAATGAGAAAAAAAAATAAGTTTAGAAAAATGCATTCCTAATTATCATCAAGGATGGAATTCAAAGAGTTAGTAAAGCCATTGAAAATATAGTCTTGTGTATAAACGAGGATGACAAACAAAGAAGCAACTAATCCATCTAATAATAAATATTATAGCGTGATTTTCCACACCTTATACATCATGCCTTGATGTCATTCCCTTGTCCCAGTGCAGACTGACTATACCCCCTTTACTCACTATAGCCTTGATGCTTCATTTTAACCCTTAAAAAGACATTTTTGAAGATATACGCAGGTCATTAGTTATACATCTCGTGTATACACAACTTGCACCATTACAACCTGCGTAGATCGAGTTTTGTGCTCGAATTTTTTTTTTGGAGTTTTCCTCATTAAGTAACAAATACCTTGATCCTTGGCCTTCCATCTTCTTGGAAACGCTTTGATTCGACCCTCCCTTTCCCATTTGAGGGCTATATATTGAGTCGTTGTGAAGCATTTGAGAAGATAAACTTTGAGAGTAAAGAGACTATAGCAAAATGTTGCCCCACTGTCATATACTTGAGTCTGTATCCCTTTGTCCTTGTTGATAGAACCATTTGTCTTCATCTTCCAAGATCTCCATTGCCTTTGTGATCTTGCCTTGCTATGGAGGATTGAAGTGTTGAATGCCCAGGTGGAGGGACTCGGTTTCTCAGTTCTTACGAGGTGTCGACAGAGGTTGTCACATTGTATCTCTATTTTTACATTAATAAAAATATCCATTTCTCGTCCAAATTTCATGTGCAATTGTTTATATTTGTATCCATGGGTATAATTGTTTTATACATGTTTCAATGTATTATGCTAGATTGAATACTAACATTCTATATATTTTATGCTTGGATATATATATTTGTTGTCGAGGGAAAATTGTAGGGGCAAGATTTTGATTGTGAGCTTAACGACGATCGTCTTCAAACATTCGGTTGAGGTACGATTTATATCCCTTAGTTGTTAGTTTCTTTAATTTATCTAGCATACTTGATAATGGATTTTATTTCTGGTGTCATATTTCCTATTGTGGTACACTCCAAACCATAGGAATATTTTCTATATATGTAACAAAAATGGCGACTCCACTGGGGATCTCTTCTTTTTGTTGGGGTTTTTGGGTGCATTTTTGTTTGAATTGCTCTATGTTTCTTTGTGTTTATGTGTCACATTTGGTAGTGTGTTCATTGATTGGCAGTTCCTTAGAGTGGTTTGTCCCTTAGCTTTCTCTTTTACCTCCTTTTTCTTTGTATACGTGGGTAATACTTACACTCGTGTATATATGTAGTCTATCCTCTGTCAGGTCGCATACACTGTGTTGATGTTCTCTGAACAGTCGCATATATCTCCCATTTTGAGTGATATCTTGGTGTGAGATATTTTTGGGTGGATTGTGAGTGTTGATGGGTCTTCCAGGGTCCTTATGTTGTTTGTTGATTGCTCCTGTTGTGGCTGGAAACCTCTTTTTATTGTTTTTTCCTAGGAAGTTGTTCTTGTCATTTGCTCCCTTTTTGTTTTGCTTTTAGTGCATTAGTCCTTAAGTCTCGGTGTCTTGATTGGCTTGTGTCTTGTTGCTTGCTGCAAGGATTGAGAATTTAATGGTTCTTTTTTGTATTTTCATTCATTTACTTTGAAAATACAAAAATATTTGCATTGGTGCATATTCATTTGCATTTTTCATTTGCATGGAAGTAAGTACTTGTATTGGTTTGCTTCGGATGAAATTAGTCTATGCTTTCAATTAGAAAATATTGCATTTTCATTTGAAAGGGAAATAAATTATTGTGCATTTAATTTAGTGGCATACCATCTTTTCATTTGGAAAACAAGATTGCACTTTGCATTGTTTTTAGGTGTGCATATTTGCTTTTATTGTTGAGTCATAACATCACTAGTTTCATGACCATGTCCCTTGAATAAGCACAACCTCTTAAAATGAACGCTTAATTTAAAATTAATTAGAACAATTTTATCTTATAGGGTGCACCAACAAGCTTAGATTTAGAGTCTTGGAATAGGATTTTGTGAGTAAACTTCTCCAAGACTATAAAATGGAAACTATTTAGGTGTCTATCGGGGACAGAAGAAATCCTTGCTATAATTGGTATTCTTAGGAAGCTCCTCTTACATTGGAGTTAATCACGATGCAACGCGCACGTTGATGATGGGGATAGCCCTCTACTACCTTCAGTGAGCACCGGATATATTTCTAGGATCTTATTTGTATATGGGGTCTCTAGAGGCACCTTTGGTGATTTCGAGCTTTGGGCCTAGTTACCCTGCCTATACGATAGATCTTGCCTACAACTGTCTGCCTGAGCATTGGTTATATTGAGGCGACGTTAGTTACTTTTCCTAGGTTACATCGCAGGGGGTACTTATAGAGGTTATTATGTGAGTGTCCTGGATAGGTAGCATTGAAGCTAAGGGCCGCTATAATTGATTACACACCTCTGCTTGTATTGTATGGGAGTCTCAGGCCTCTCCTAGGAGAGACATACTTGTTGCATTCGGGAGCTCATTTCTCCTCATTCCTTTCTTGTGTGCATTTTTCCTAGCTTATTTAGGGGTGTGTTATGTGTTAGCTAGTTGGCATTAGGGATTTTGGTTACTTGTGTCTCTTTGTAGAGTCACTATGGATAGAGTTATGACTCCCCGTCGTTCTTGTCATTTAGTAGGTGTACCACCTTTTGATCCTACTCAACCTCTTCACAAGAGGTGGAGATGTGAGACCAGTCCTCTTTCCCATCAGGGAATTATTATACCTTTAGGGATGAGTAATTTTTTTGATACTCTGGATATCCCTCCATCCCCGTCATCTGCATTAGGAGAAGAAGCACATGGGGCTTTTTCTACCACCACCGTATGGATCCCCAAGACTCCAGTTTACACCAATTTAAACTATGTTAATTCTTCTCGCCCCATAGGAACATATCCTTTTGAATCCACATGGTCTTCGGATCACATACCAAAATTTTCCTCGAGGCGATTAGGTATTGAGCGTCATACCATTCCCTTAACCACGAGTCATGTTAGCACTTGTGCTAAAATTTTATTTTTTGTGCAGGTTTGCAATGGAAAATGATTTCATTGGTCATTTGGGAAAAAAGAAAGGAATCCTGGTAAATTTAAAAGGATTTTATTCATTTTTAAATGAGATATGAACATTGGTTTTATATCTAAATTAAGCCCTATAGTCAAATTTATTTATTTTTTTGCCAAAGTTTATTATTTGCATTAACTTGGAAAATGAGGTCAGTGTAAAAATATGGTCACCTAGGGGGGCGCACACTTGCCACATCAACAACAATCAACAATCCATCAAAGTCCAAGCTCCAAAATCCCAACGACTGTTATCCTTTCTTGTTCCTTAACACATATTGAAACTGGTGGGGTATATAAACAATGAAGATGCAATTTTTCCAGCGCATGTGGGATATTACTACAGGCCAGTTTAAAAATTACACAAACCCACAAGCCATGAAAACCTTCTAAGAGGGATTTCGCATTTGCAAAAGTGTAGGGCTAAATTGAAGGCCGGGCTTTGCGAAATGGTATTAATCCATTGGCCAAATCAACGGTCGGATCAAGGGGAGAAATGAATCAATGGCGGAGAGGGGTTTTCACACTCCCAACAAGCAAGGACAAAAGAGGCTTTTGGATATGTGAAATAGGGTACAGGCTCCTTGATCGGGCGGCTCAGATCTCTTTAGAACCCGATCAACAGTCTAAAAATAACAGGCGTGTTTTGTTCCTTGGTATATGTAGGAGTGGTCGGGACATATAAACCTTGAAAACCCATTTCACCTTATGCATGTGGGATATGACTAAAGAGCATTGCGAATGGATTGGAAAATCAACGGTTTGGATCAGACCATTTTCATCCAATGCTCCAGAATCAATTTCTCCCAATCAAAGAGCAAGCAAGTTATACCTTTGAAACCATTGCGAAATGGTGTTAAGACCGCTCATGAAATCAACGGCTCAGATCTTGTCAATCCCGATCGACGGTCCACATCAATCCTGCAGTGGTAAATTGAATGAGGTTTAAGTTGTGATGCAGGAGAATTAGCTCTCAAGACCAACTACTAAATTTTTTATCATACCCTAAGGTCTTGACATTAGCCCAAGGAGGGGTTTATTGTAAAACCATTGTAAATCTCCTGTAAAGAGTTTATTTCTAGATAGCAAGCATAGGCATAAAAGATCCAATCTGATATGTGTCAGTAAAGGATGAGTCATGTAACTAACGTGATGCAGGGGCATCGTGGCATTCCAACAATGTGATGAGTTGGTCACATGTTGTGACATATTTTTGGTTGTTTGATGAGTCATAGTTTGTTAGCGGCGATAGGAATGATGGCGGATCATGATTCCCTGCGTGGAGATCAAGTCGTAGGTTGTTTGTTTGTGACAGAGACATTTCATCATGCTTTGTAGTTGTTTGTTTTCTGTTGCAGGACCACTCAGGGTAGGAGTTAACAGTTTAGCTTAAATAGGTAGTGCAGAGATGTATGAAGGGTTCTGTTCTTCAGTATTAGAATTGGGAATTTGTAGAGAGGAGGACAGACCTGTGTCTGGTTTCGTTTGTAAATATTTTGAAGAGACTGAAGAAGGAGAACCGAGTTGTGTGTTTATTCGGTTTCTTAATAGAAGAATTAGTTGTGTGTTTGCAGTGTTATTAGCTTAGATGCATTTACTGTTTGAATGAGGTATTCGTGAAGAGCCGACTTCGAAGTTTTTCTGAACATCTGTGTATTTTTGTGAAATTATTGATTCACACATGGACTTGTTGCTTGAATAGTTGAAATAGGTCGTAGATGCATGCATAGAAGTGTTAGGATAATGAATCTTGAAGATTGCAGGCTGGATTGATCGATTTTCTGATCAATTAGTGCAGCACGCAGATTTTCTGCCATTAACAAGTTTTGCAGAGAATGAACGGTGGGGATTGAGTCTGCAGACGAAGATCTGACAGTCCAGGAGAGATCTGCAATGAAAGTTGTGAGGGCAATAACAGATCTACAAAGATATGTGAGATCCGCATCAAAGAATAGATCGATGGTTGTGGAGAAGGCCGCAAATATCTGACGGTTGAGAAATTGCAAAAGGAAAATTGCAGGGAGGCAACTTTGGGAAGTTGGTTGAGAATCCTGCATCCCACATCCCACAACCCGCATGCGGAAATCCTATTGCAGAAACTCTGTTGTGGAGACAGATTTGCGGAAAATCTCTTGCGGGAGCAGAATTGTGGGGAGGCAATTTACTAGCAGAATTTGGCCTAGGGATGAATTTGGCAGTCCTACTAAGTGTAGGAGCCACTGATCTTGGAGGTGTTGGTAGGGTTGGCTGTGGTTGATCCCACCCTGCACCAATTTTGGTATCAGAGTGGGTGCAAAAGGATTTTCACACTATGGAGAGGATTCTTGCAGTATTAATTTGCAGGTTGAGGGTAAAATGTTGATTTATGAATGGAGGAGTGAAAAGGAGATAGTGGTATGGGAACCCTCACAGCAGAGTGCTGTAGGAAGTGAATGCAAATGTCAATTCTGTAGAGAGCATAGGAAGTGCTCAAGGGTTCTGTGTGAGAACCAAGAATGCCAATAGGTCAAGTAGGAGGAATCGTGATGAGGTGTTGAGGGAGGAAGCTTGTTTGCAGTTCATTATGAGTGTGGGAAAGCTCATAGAGGAAGTATGGAAGGTGGTTACTGAAAGTCATCTAAAGGGTTCAAAAGGAAGCCACAGTAGAACAAGGGAATATGTCAGAGAAAATGGTGTCAAGAGGATGAGTCAAATCAAATTTGACAGAGAGGTTACTGACTTGAAGAAGAGGCTTAGTAAAGTGATTGAACTATTGCATGAGGAAGCTACAGAAGGTCGGTATTATGAATGGAAATTGAAGAGGAAAGTGCAATGGCCTGTAAGGAGGTTATATGCTAGGAATTTCAAGCAGAAGTTCAGTGTTTGGATGAAGGAAGAGGAAAGACTCAAGGAAGCTGAGCATGAGGAAGAAACTCACATGATGTGTGAACCTGAGCAAGGTGTATACCTTGAAGAAGAGAAAGAAGATGCTGATATAGGGTTTGCTGACAAGCTCATGAGCAAAGCAAATAGTTCATATCAGTATGAGAAGGAAGAAGGGGATGTTGATGTGAGATCTTTTGAAGATCTTAAAGACTATTTTTTAGAAACAAATCAGTATGGAATGTTGAAGGAAAAGGCATTAGTGGAGGATGAAGAGCCTTGCGAATTTGATGCTAATGATTTGTGTTTGATTGCAGGTTGCACAAATGGAATAGAAGGACAGTTTCTCTATGTTGTCCAACAGTTTGAAGAAGATGAAGATGAGGGTAAAACTATGGACATATGGAATGTCTATGTTTTACATATATTTTCTGATTTTATTGTAGGTATTATGTAAGTGGATAGCTGGAATGGTGGATGGGGAAGCAGAATTGCTTGGTGGCATTCAAATTTCCTTTCATTGGCTAAAGGAAAATACAGAGGAATAAGTTGTCTTGAGGAGTCAGAATAGATCTGAAGATGATGAGGGAAGTAGCAACAATGAACTTGTTGTATAGCAGAGGGAGAAAGCTTTGGAAGTTCTTTATACTTCTAGGAAAATGAAAGTTGCAATGGAGAAGGGAATCCGGACAAAGATGTTTCAGCAAAGAAGCAGACTGGATGAGGAGATAGATGCGTTATGGCATCTCATGCAGAGATGTAAGAGAAACAATGATAGTGAGGTTCAAACAGTAATTTGGATGACTATGGAATACTGTGAAGATCATTGCAGAGTTGATGAGCACTAGTAGTTACAAAGCAAGATATGTGATCTAGGAGGTTTGAGGCTTAAAGCTACATGATCAAGAGGTCGTGATTTATTTTAAAAGATCACAAGGATGGTGATGTCAAGTGAAAGGTGAACATGACTATTCTATGGAGTCTGAACTTGTACCAGAAACTTGTTACGGACAAAGTGCTAGATGGTATGGCTTAAGGGGCTGTTCGGGATGAGAATACTGCTCAAACTTACACTTTGAGTATCTGTTGCAATCCTACAAAAAAACCACAGGAGGGAAGCTCATGGTTAGGATCCATGAAGAGTTTCAAGCTGGGGAGTCTGATGTAGGAGCATTAGCTCTCAAGACCAACTACTAAATTTCTGATCAGACCCTAAGGTCTTGACATTATCCCAAGGAGGGGTTTATTGTAAAACCATTGTAAATCTCCAGTAAAGAGTTTATTTCTAGATAGCAAGCATAGGCATACAAGATCCAATCTGATAGGTGTCAGTAAAGGATGAGTCATGTAACTAACGTGATGCAGGGGCATCGTGGCATGCCAGCAATGCGATGAGTTGGTCACATGTTGTGGAATATTTTTGGTTGTTTGATGAGTCATATTTTGTTGGCGTCGATAGGAATGATGGAGGATCATGACTCCATGTGTGGAGATCAAGCCGTAGGTTGTTTGTTTGTGACAGAGATGTTTCATCATGCTTTGTAGTTTTTTGTTTTCGGTTGTAGGATCACTCAGGGTAGGAGTTAACAGTTTAGCTTAAATAGGCAGTTTAGAGATGTATGAAGGGTTCTGTTCTTCAGTATTAGAATTGGAAATCTGCAGAGAGAAGGACAAACCTGCGTCTGGTTCCATTTGTAAATATTTTGAAGAGACTGAAGAAGGTGAACCAAGTTGTGTGTTTATTATGTTTCTTAATAGAAGGATTAGCTGTGTGTTTGTAGTGTTATTAGCCTAGATGCATTTACTGTTTGAACGAGGTATCCGTGAAGAGCCGACTTCGGCGATTTTCTGAACATCTATGTATTTTTGTGAAATTGTTGATTCACGCATGAACTTGTTGCTTGAATAGTTCAAATAGGTCATAGATGCATGCATAGAAGTGTTAGGTTAATGAATCTTGAAGATTGCAGGTTGGATTGATCGATTTTCTGATCAATCAGCGCAGCACACAGATTTTCTGCCATTAACAAGTTTTGCAAAGAATGAACGGTGGGGATTCAGTCCACAAACAAAGATTTGACGGTCAAGGAGAGATCTGCAATGGAAGTTGTAAGGGCGATAATGGATCTACAAAGATCTGTGGGATCCGCATCAAATAATAGATCGATGTTCGTGGAGAAGGCCGCAAAGATCTAGTGACTGAGAAACTGCGTAAGGAAAGTTGCAGGGAGGAAACTTTGGGAAGTTGGTTGAGCATCTTGCAACTCGCATGCAGAAATATTGTTGTGAAAACTCTGTTGCGGAGACTCAGTTGCGGAAAAGCTGTTGCAGGAGCAGAATCGCGGGGAGGCAATTTAGAGAAGAATTTGGCAGTCCTGCTAAGTGTAGGAGCCACCAGATCCTAGAGATGCTGGTAGGGTTGGTTGTGGTTGATCCCACCATGCACTAAGTTGTGAAGGCTAAGCAAAATTTTGTATGTTGCACATCAAAACACGTTTTTCTGTGAAATAATGGTTTAGTCATTCAACTTCCGGGATCTGTTTCCGCCAAAGAAAGAGAATTTTTGAGAAACTGAGAGAGTTTTTTCTTCATAAAATCCGTATATATAATAACCTCTCTCATTTTTTACACGGGTGCTATGGTTTGGGATAATCAAATACATCTTTAGAGGTCATTTTTCTAGAATTTCGAAATTCCGCCTGAGTCATCAAGTTCAAAAGCACATCCCAAACATCTGGAGGGAAATATGTCCAAACAAAAACATGGGTTTTGTCAGAAACATGGTCAATTACAAATACCTCTCCCATATTTCACACAGGTGTCACCATTTTAGATATGCAGGTGGATCTCTGGAGCCTATTGTTAGCAATTTGTCTCCTGGAAAAGGGTGAAATGGTGAGGATTTGGAGTAGCTGTATCAGAACAAATGCTTGTAAGGAAAAAAGGATCCTCACCCCTGTTGTTGAAGACAATTCTGTGATGATTCAGCATCAGGCCGTTGGGGGGTGCTCCGAGCCATCGCTTTCAGCTGAGCAAGTCGAAGCCCAGATGTCGCATTTCTATTTTAATCCACCTCACCTGTTATTCCTTATTTCCTATTTTATATTGTAAATCATAGAAAAATATTCCATGTCAAAGTTTGTTAGGATTCAGCATGATGGATCAGGATCCCATATCTATAACCAATTTTGATTCCTTGTTTCCAGACACATCTCAGGGGCAAACAACATTATAAATAGAACCTCCGTTACGGAGTATAGGGGTTGGACTAATTCTCATTTTTCGGGCCTGAGAGCCAGTTTTGTAGTTCTACAAACAATTTTGGGAGCTTTAATGAATATATTTATTCTACTGATATGATATTCATCATGGTGTTCATGTTCAGACTGTGCTTTCTCTATTATTTCATTTATATATGTGTCATTTCTGCCAATGCATTTTTAGAGTAGTTTGCAGGAATTCGCCCTCTGTTAGGTGCTCCTGCATCAGAAATCGTGTTTGTTGTGTAAATGTACTAGCTACTACAGAATTCATCCATAGATAGGTGCTCTATTTTGGTTGTTCCCTTTGTTATTTTCTACTAAAGGAGTTGCAAGGGATTCACCCATCGATAGGTGCCCCTTGTCGTGCGGGGCTTTTCCTGTTTCTTCTCACCACTGCTTAAAGATATTTCACTGAATGTTGCGCTTACTTTGCCTCATAATAAAGGGGAGGAATCACTGTTTATTTGCTGTTGTAACATCCTTAAATGTTTCAGACTTTGACTCCATTGCCCAATGGTTTTGATCTTCTTTGTCTGTTCGACCCCTTTTATTTTGTAACCATCCTGTTACTAGAAGAAATCTAGTCTTCTGTGTGCTCATTAATGTTAAATGTATATGTGAATTGTTACCGTGACAAGAGAGATCCCTCTTTGACTGTGTTGGCTAGATCCCAGTCTAAAGGTTGGTTGAAATGGTTACCCCTGTGACTTCTTACAACAACCATAGGAAAATTACAGGGTGCTAACAAGTCTGTTTACGTTTGGCATGCCAAATGTTTCATCTAATATACCATCATCCATTCATGTTCCTAGTGGTTACATTAGTGTTGGAGTGGGGGGAACATATGCCCCTTACACTACATATTATTTTAGAGAGGGTCATATCCCTCCTTCTACGTCGTTAGTACCTCTCACCGGTGTTAATCCTTGTTTGGGTGGTGGTGGATATGTGAACGTTGGGTCTACAACTTATATACCATAATTTATTCCATCGTCCTCTATTCATATCCCTTCGAATGCATTTTTCATGGTGAATCCTCCCATTACTTTGAGCAGGACATCAATAGGGTATGGTCCCTTTGTTTACATGGTTCCCCCATCATCTGGTGTTTATGTGTTCGGAGATTACGTGCCTCCCCATGTGTTTAGGGGTCAACCAGTACCCTAGATGAGTAATTTTGGTTATATGGTCCCACCTTCTCAAGGAATACCCTATATGAACATACCCATGCATCCTTACATGGGTCATATGGGGGGACGTTACTATTCAATTGGTAAAGTTCATGGCCTTTACCAGAACCCATCGTATCGGAACCAACCTTTCCAGGGAGCATGGAATCACATGGCACAACCTAGGATCTCATCTTTAGCTATGTTGAACTTTCCTTACCTATTCAAACTCACGAACGACCTGGTGTATCACGATCCGACATAACCTCTTGTTCCTTCCAAAGTCCCTTTGGATGTTCCTAAGTTTAAAGGTAAGAATGGTGAGGATCTTGGTGATCATATTATGACTTTTCATCTATGGTGCTCTTCAAATTACTTGAATCGTGATTATGTTCGATTACGATTGTTTCAACGCACCCTTACGGGTTCAGCCGTGAAACGGTATATAGATTTTCCTGTGGGCACATACCAGACCTTTAATGACTTGGCCATGGTATTCCTTAATCACGTTTAGTTGTCAGTTCGCTATGATGTTGGTACCAAAATCTTGTCAACCTTTCGGTAAGATAAATCCACCCATATTTTCGACCATATTCAAGAATAGTGTAGATGAAAGCAATTGCTTAAGGCCAATATTCTTCCTGAATTCTTATTGGAATGGTTCCTTAAGTCCTTATTGCCTTATATCGCGAATGATGTTTCAATGTCCATGGTGACAACAAAGGAACATACCATTTTCCAAACTCAACAGTTAGACCTAATTTATGCTTAGTCTAGACTCCTTTATGACATTATCCCTAACGCTCTGAGGTCAAATCACAATCCCAAGTTTAAACCTAGGCCACATGCCGATGGCATCGTTGGCTCTGTGAGTGTGAAAGTTGTCGACCGGGTTACACATCAAATGCATAATTTGTCACTTAACGAGTTTGCGACCAAACAAGTTGTGGCTTTGTCCACCCCCACCCAATCGGTGGAATGTATATTATATGCAATCGTCGAACCAAAAGGGTAACCAGCAACCCAAATGGAATAGGAATAATAAGGAGGGTGGGAATAAAAAGGAGAATGTTAATTATGAAAAGAATGACGAAAATGTTGGCGGGGTAAGAAGACTAAATGGAAGGTCAAATTCCCATGTAATCTTTTTGGAGGAGACCATCTTACGTATTAGTTCCCTAGAATTGATGAGACCTCGAAGTTCATCACATAAAGCCCAGCTATGATGGTTGATCCCCTTCCACATAATCAAAACATGACCTCGAGGAATTCATCCACTGAAAGTGGTGTTGGTGGGAGTTAAAAACTACCAAGCACGAAAAGTGGTCATGGTTGTATCAATATGATGTCGATTGTTCATGTTGTGACTTGTTCAAGTGATTATGGTCTGTTGCAACCAACCATGGGTAAAGAGCCTTAGCCTCCAGAGATTCCTTTGCAGATTGACAAGTCTGAGACTATACCATGCATACCTAAAGGGGTCTTAAAGTGTTCAGGGAACAATCCCAATGCCCAAGCAGTACAACATTGTTTTATTATTGAGGATTTGGGCCAAACTCCCTGTGTGATGTTGGCTTTAGAGGTTTTTCAGATTTGTCCCTCATGGAGGAAAGAGTTCTTAGTTGATTTAGGAGCAATTGAATTGAAAGACCCTAGTGTCGTCAGGTTCGAGACTCACGATTCCCATCCTCTCTTTCCTTACCATGTGATTTTTCAAGTCCATCTGGATTGTTTGAACAACATCATTAAACATACAATTATTGATGAAGGTGTTATGACCTTTGTGATGTCTCTTGCCTGTTGGAAAGGCCTTGGTTCTCCCATGTTGTCTAAATCCATTAATATGTTGATAGCTTTTGATGGACGTTCCTTTAGACAGCATGGAATTATTCCTTCCCTTCAGCACCAACTAGGGGGGAAGACCGTGTCGGACGAGGTTGAGGTGGTCGACGCACCCCTTGACTATAATTTGTTACTAGGTTGAAATTGGATTTATTCTATGGAAGCGATCACGTGTTCAGTATTTCTTGTTGTGTGTTTTCCCTATGAAGATAAAATTGTGATGATCGACCAATTTTTTTTTTATAATTCTGGTTCCTCAGCATCATTCGGTCCCACTATCATATTAATTGGAAATTCTCAATCGACAACTAAGAACATTGGTGTCAAAATGTATCCTTTGTTAATGGGAACCTTTAATTTTTTGGAATCAATTCTAGCTATTGATTTTATGCCTGGTGGTGTTCCATCACCTTTGATTTTAATCTCTTCTCGTACCGCTTATTTGAGTGATCCTTGGAATCTCCCTTCTTCGAGTAATTCATACATAGGTCCCACACCCACTGGCACATAAATGGCAATATCTGCAAAGCAAACCGCTTATGGATCCTTATTTGACATCACTGAAGACCTCGATCCTTCCCCTTCATGGACGAGAGAGGAGGATCACCTAGTGCCTCCCGCTTGGGTGGTCGTTTCATCATGCTCACATGACTGCCTCAATGACACCTTTTCTTTAGATGAATCTATTATTGAGGCCATGACCAGTCCATAAAAACCCTGGGAAGAGATGCATCATCGATCCTAATTTCTCTCGGAGTTCGAATGAATTGAGCGTGATGAGTTTCAGTCGACCTTAAGCGAGAAAGTTGGTCGTCCCATGATCCCATTAGGAACTCATGGTATATATACCGAAGGGAACATGGGAAACATATAACCAACTATTTCGATCAACATTTCTCAGACCCCTGGTAATATAGAGAATGTTTATATTGGTGTTGATTGTTCACTTGAGGAAATTCAAACATACACCAAGTTATTTAAGGAATTTCATGATGTATTCGCTTCGTCATATGAATAAATTCCGGGGATTGATCCTCGTATTGTTGAACGTGAAATAAAAAGACATTCAAATTCTAAACCTGTTCGACAACATCTACGTCCTATGAATCCCCATAAGGTGCTTGCCATAAAGGTTGAGGTAGAGAAGTTGTTCAAGGCTAGCTTTATCTACTCAGTTCCCCTAAACGAATGGGTATCCAATCTGTTCATGTGGATAAGAAGCAAGGACCATCTGTGTGTGTATTGATAGAGCGTCTCCTACATACAACTTCCCCACACCATTTATTGATCATATTTTGGATGAGTGTGCAGGAAGCAAAGTGTTTTCATTCATGGATGGTTTTCCAAGATATAATCAGATCCAAATTAAACCCAAGGATCAACATAAGACAACATTTATATGTCCTTGGGGTAGTTTTTCATACCAGAAAATGCCTTTCATCTTAAAAATTCTGGAGCTGCTTTCCGGTGGGAAATGACCTTTTCCTTTCACGATCTTAAGCGTATTATTGAAGTCTATCTAGATGACCTCACTACTCACTCTTGTCTGTGAGTGGATCATCCAACACATATTCAGTTGGTCTCTGAAAGATGTTCTCGTTATCAAATTCATTTTAATCCCCATAAGTGCATCTTTTGTGTTAGTACTGGTCGATTATTGGGATTCATTGTATCAAAGGAGAGGATTAGAGTCAATTCATTGAGGGTTGAGGAAATACTTAAATTTTCTTCCCCGAGAACAATTACACAGCTTCAGAGCCTCCAAGGGATGGCTAATTTATTGCGTCATTTTGTCGTGAATTATGCTAATTTAACCGAGGTTTTTATGCGCTTATTGAAGAAGGATACTTCGTTCTTATGGGATGAGTGAGCCCAAGAGTCCTTTGACACTCTTAAGAAATCCTTGGCATCGACCATGTTATCACATATATAGTACTCGGGCTACCATATTCTATTTTCAGATTTCTGTACACTTTTTTTCAGCTAGTTCCCTTACATATGAGATGCAGAGATGAGCATTTATGATGGATCACTATTTGATGATGGAATGTAGTACTTTCCATGCCATGATTGAGTCTCAAGAAAATAATATTTGAGGACTGATGTAGCCATTTATCCATTTACAGAGTAGTCAGTATTGCCCAGAGTCGCAACAACAAGTTCTCCGTGGACAAATGATGCTTCAGACTGGTTATTTATAGGTGTATGATTCATCAGGTATTATCTTGTGTTATAGTTCTTATTGCTTTTATACTCATTCTTGTGACATGTCTAAGTATTTAGTGTCATGATCTGGAGGTCATATAAATATGTGGACCTGGTTGTATTGATATTATGTATGTATTTCCCTACTTAGACCTAAAAGTTCATGACCCATACTCATTGGGTTTTCCCTCCTTAGGGAGAATAGAGGTGGTCATTCCCACCATACTTTGGCTTGCTAGTGTTGGTCTCATTTTTCACTATCTCCACCCATCCATTACCTTCTAGTTATGTTTATATCCTGACCTACTACTTGACTTGTGGCATGGAGGACCTTTCCCCACTATAACCTCTTTGTTGGATAAGATTCCCTATTTATTTGTGTCTCAGCTCCGAGTTGCCTAGGTTGTGTTGGCTAAACCTGAAACAAATAGCACTTCCATCAATACAATGTATATGGAAATGAAACGAATATCTTATGAAAATCCCATTCATGAAAATAAGTGTTTCTAAACATACATGAATGCAAGGAAATCCTAATGAAACTAGATTTGAAGTGTAAATATGAAATGTGAAATGTAAAACCCATGTAACAAGTGTTTTTAAACACGCATGGAGCATGAAGCCTTAATAAATAAAAATCTGTGTAACAAATGCATGCATCAAGGCTATGGAAACTTGAAGGCCCAAAAAACAATGGTTAATAAAATTTATATCTAAAGATTGCTAGCCTCACTTGTATTTGATATGGATTGTGAGCATTTTTCGAGGTGAATAAGCACCTCTGAACGTAACTTACCCATTTGTGAGACAATGTCGTCCCCTGTGTTATTGCTTGTCTGACATATGCTAGAGTGAGTATCCCCTTTCCATATCCAAAGTGTCATAGTGTCAATTGGTAGTCACCCTTTAGCCTAGCCTTTTGATTTTTAGCCTTCATCCTTCACTAGCAAATTGATTACAACTATGAAGTGAGTATCGCCTTGAAAGTCTGGTCTGAGCCATAATAGTTAACAAAACTTTATATATTTGGTTGATAAACCATGAGTGAAATGATTACTATTTTTTATAATTGTTACTTGAATGATTTGTAGAGCATGTATCAACCTCTAACACTTGCAGCAGTTTGATGTTAGCTTGGGTCACATTATTGGTCATGTTGACTTGGTCAAACTTAGTTTGACCAATGTCGACCATAGGACATAAGGAGGATAGACCTCAAATGATGCAGATACATGATATGTGGTATATTACAGGTCAGCAGATGATCTATGCAGTGATTATTGGTTTATGATGATGATTTGTGGTATTCAACATTATTTGATCATTTACAAATTATTATTATTTTATCTGTCTGGGCATATTAGATATTGTACATGATCATGCAGAGACCTCTAGGGTGTATGAGTATGCACCTTAGATGGATTTTTTATCTTTGAGTCCAATGAGACAGTTTTTTTTCCAGTTCCGGGCAGTTATAGTGATGATTTGTCTTAGTATACCATTCTAGTGCAATTTTGCCATGTTAAATGGCTTGTCGGAAGCAGAGAGATGATTTGATTGGTTCACTTAGGGCGCTGTATGAGGATGGGGTGGTCTAATACCATTATACCCCCCTCCCAGAGAGCCTATTGGAATCAATTTGAAAACGCAGGCACTCCAGGTGGTAGTTTATGCAGGTTCATAGTTCTCGAGGCAGATTAAAAATGGTAAAAATGGCTACTGAAGAATTCCATTTGGGCTACTGAGGAAAGGAAATGAAATGGGATACATTTTGATGATGATTTTGATGTCTTCCACCCATTATCCATCAACTTCATCATTTAGGAGGATCTATACCCATCTCTCCTACATGTTTTATGATTTTCTAGATATTTTGGAGGCTCACGATTTTCACAGAGAGGCACTATTTTGCACATAGAGTTATGTTTTATTTATATTTCGCAATGAGGACACACTAGGGGTGTTATAAATTACCCCCTAGACCCACAATGATCTTCATTCATGTTTATTTGGTCATATTGAGTGGGATCCCCTCTCCTAGGGCGATTTTGTCCATTGATGTGTTATATTATTATATTGATCCATGTACTTTATGTTGAGCTCATCTCAACGATTGATTAGAACATTTTGATCTTTTAATATTAGCCATCCGTTCAAAAGGTGGTTAGGATTTTGGCATCTCTAATTCCTATTTAAAGGAGAGAGCTTCTCATTGTAATGGGGGGTCTTTAGCTCTTGGAATCTTGATAATAGAAAAACTCTTTTGTGGAAATTCTTGGGTCTCGTTTGCATCTGGTATTCTTCGATGGTGATTGGAAATTATATTGCATCCTAACATTTGATTATTTGTGGTGAGATCTATATTTTCGTGGAAACTTTGTTTTGTCTATAGGAGGGCGACTTCACTTGGGCATTTTTGCAGGGGTTCCTCAACGCGTTTGTTTGGCATCGCTTGTAACAGGGGGTTATCATTAGTATCATTGTGATCTATGGTTTTGTCTTGTTATTTTTCTATAGCATTTTTCCATTTCTCTTGATGCATCAAATGTGATATTGTTGATGTTTGTTGTGCAGGAGGGAGGGCGCATTGGCTTCCTTGGGAAAATGGATTTGCATAGAATCTTCATCCAAATCTTCTCAAATTGATCGGGATGGCATATATCATCATCATTAAGGAATCTACAAGGTTATCCAGGTAATATCCACATGTTTTTTCTTCTTTTCTTGGTTCTAATCCATTGGTATCTTCATTTTATTGTCAAAACCCTAACTAAAAATAATTGAAAAATTATAAGGATCAAACCGCTTGATCAATTGGCAAAAAAATTCTGGGTATTGTAGATTGGGTCAAACCCAAAGTGGGTTCTCCTACGCATCATGTTTGGGTGACTCCAAAAGGCACTAATATATAAACCCTAACGCATTCCTCATTTGGTTATTTTTTCATGTGTTTTGATCTTGTCTCTGAGGCTTAGGTACTTTGATATTTCCATACCTTTCATCAATTCTATCCATAGGTACTATATAGCCCCAATCTTGTCCTTAACCTCCATGCATTGGACAAGGTTCCCAAGGCAGTGGATATTTTCATCATTTGCTAGTACCTTGATCCTGGATCTAGTAGTAAAACTCATAAGTCACTTGTATTTCAACCTTGGATCAATTTCACACTTCATAATCTCTCGATCCAAGCCATAACTCATCTTGTGGCTTCATCCATAGATATAGGGTTTACTTTACCTTACACCTTGCGTATTTCATCTTCCATTGATTTGATCTGGTGTCTAAGTTTAACATCTCTTGTCAGGATTAGGTCTGGGTCTCCCCCATTGTTGTCTTGGGCAAAGATAACATCAAGTGAATATTACCTTGATTGGAATGAAATCCATCCATTTGGGAGTCAAGGTTATCTTGGCTCACCTCTTTGGTTTCCCTTTCCCTCTACCATCCATCTTGGATCCATCTCACAGGGGCAACTACAAGTCTGGTGATAAAATATTTGACGTCATTGCCAGGGAGGTAGAGGCTTACCTTGGTTCATCATATTTACCTTCGATGTCTATGAGTGCATTTATATTCTTATCATTCTAATCACGTCCGGTCTAATTTTAGTGATTACACACTGATTACATTTTATTTTCTTAATTTTTATAATCGTTGCATGTGTTTCACTCACCTCTCCTACGACATTATCCATTGGTGAACACTGCAATTCGTTCACCTGGTGAATCCACAACGCAAATCCACTGAGAAGCGAACCCATCCCATAAGTCACAATGAACTCGAATTTATTCCTCTAATATTTCAGAGAAGTCAACGAAACTCCAATCAAACTTAAAAAACAACTTTTGTCCCGCTTTGACTTCTCCCAATTATATGAGGCACCTCATCCTATGCCAAAACGATACATTGAATGCTTGCCTCCTTTCATTGCAAACTTAGATTAATCAATTGAAAGCCACTTGGATTCTTTTTGGTGTTATATGGAATCCCTGGGCACAGAGCATGAAGATGTCTATATGCGAGTCCTAGGTGAATCCTTAGGAGGTAATGCCTATTTTTGGTTATATACGTTAGCACCAGGATCCATCACCAGATACAACATGTTCACTAATTTATTAATAATAGAATGGGGTAAAAACATTGATGATTCCATGTAGCCAAATAACAATTGTGTTGTTGTGGATCAATCTGATAAAGATGATCATGATAACCATAATGAGATAATTGACAATTTTTCTTATCAAATTGATTCCTCCTCTCCTGATCCAACAGTGGACATGCCTTTGAATGACTCTTCGATGCGATAGAATGTTGATGATCAAATGTCAAGCCTTCAGGATTATGACCTTGATATTGATATAGTAGGGGAACTTGTTAAAATCTTGTCATCATTAGCTCAGGAAGGAACAAATAAAGAAGGAGAACAAAATAATCACTATCAGGAACCATACAAAGTTGAATCTCTCATCTGTGAATCCATCGAAGATCCTCATTGCTTAGTTCATGATTGTCTTGATTCAGATTTTGATCATATCTCGGAAAAAGATCAATCACATGATAATTATGATATGATTGTAAGTGGACCTAATAAAGAACATCCTTGTTCTAAATTTTTGTATCCAATATTTAATTAGGATGTGTATGATTCCATGTGTGGATACTGACCTTGCTTAAAATCTTGCAATCATTCATGGAATTCAATTGAAAACTTTTTACTCTCATCAAATTCTGAGATCAATTATTCCAAGTCATTTGGGAGAAAATTTTCAATCCACCCTCCCGTCCCAACTTTTTGAGTCTTTTTGTTTGGATTTGTGTTCTAATCAAGCTGTCACTTTTGAAATTTTTAGTCAGGAGTTTGAGCATGGTCACATAATTGGAGAAAATGCACTTCATTTCCCTTCTCGGTCATATTTCATGAATAATATTTTTCAAATTATAAATCTTTCTTATGGGTGGTTGGAGAAGGTGTATAAAGATCAATTTAATCCTTTCTCCATTTTTAAGCAACAAATGGGCTTGATCTCATTCTCGGTTTCATTACATTACAACTTGTCCCCATTTGGTTCCTCCATTTTCCCTAGAGTAAATATAACTGAATTTCCTAGTAGGGTAGGGGAGAAAACAAAGAATTGTTTGAAGTGGCTGAATCATGAGTCATATTGTCTTCTTCCATCAATAACAAGCCCACATTCTTTTTATGATCCTATCAGTATCTTGATGGATGAGGTTCTCAGAATTCATTTTCAGCCTTGGCATGATTTCATTCTAGATCTTTCTTCGAATTTCAAACAACAAGTTAGAATGGTTTCAATTCTCATGTACGTTGCTTCTAAACCATCTCTGGCTTGTTGGGTCATTAACTGTAAAGAAAGAATAATCAATCATTTTAGCAAATGGTTACATTGGATCTATTATTTTACTTATAACTTGCCTAATTGGTTAGAGTAGAGTAGGTAGCACCTGAATAAGCCTCTTTTGGGCAATAGTTTTTAGCTTTTTAGTCTAGTACTTTTTGTCTTTTCCGTGAAGCTTTCCTTTGAATATCTTGGTGTAGTCCTTGGTATTTTCCTGCAAAATAAAACTCCTTTTAAGTTATGTCAATATATTAGATTTACTTTCTTCTTTTTAGTTTCATGCACTTTGGTTTTAGTACTATTTTTATTGTTATGACGACCGGTCTGTGAGTTTGGTATAGCTCTGGACATTTTGCAGGTAGTGGATAACAAGTTTGGTAGCTCATGCAGAGCTAGAATGATGGGTTGAGGATATGAGTAGAAGAGTGTGAGGACCAGAGATTCTAAGGCTCTCAAGTGCTCTATTCAGCAGAGCACTTGTCCTAGCTGGAGCCAGATGTTATCACACATATAGTAGTCGGACTACCATATTCTATTTTCAGAATCTAGTACACTTTTTTCAGCCAGTTCCCTTACATGTGAGATGCAGAGATGAGCATTTATGATGGATCACTTTTTGATGGTGGACTGTAGTACTTTCCCATGCCATGACTGAGTCTCAGGAAACTCATATTTGAGGATTGATGTAGCCATTTAGCCATTTACATAGCAGTCATTATTTCCCAGAGTCACAGTAGCATGTTCTTAGTGGATAGATGATGCTTTGGACTGGTTACTTACAGGTATATGATTCAACAACTATTGTCTCTTGTTATGGTTATTATTGCTTTTATACTCATTCTTGTGACATGTCTTAGTATTTAGTGTCATGATATGGAGGTCATATAAATATGGGGACCTGGTTGTATTGATATTATGTATGTATTTCCCTACTTAGACCTAAAAGTTCATGACCCATACTCATTCGTTTTTCCCTCCTTAGGGAGAATAGAGGTGGTCATTCCCACCATACTTTGGCTTGCTAGTGTTGGTCTCATTTTTCACTATCTCCACCCATCCATTACCTTCTAGTTATGTTTATATCCCAACCTACTACTTGACTTGTGGCATGGAGGACCTTTCCCCACTATAACCTCTTTTTTGGATAAGCTTCCTTGTTTATTTGTGTCTCGGCTCTGAGTTTCCTAGGTTGTGTTGTCTAAACCTTAAACAAATAGCATTGCCATCAATACAATGTATATGGAAATGAAATGAATATCTTGCAAAAATCCCTTTCATGAAAAGAAGTGTTTCTGAACATACATGAATGCAATGCAAGCCTAATGAAATTGGCTTTGAAGTGTAAATATGAAATGTGAAATGTAAAACCCATGTAACAAGTGTTTTTAAACATGCATGGAGCATGAAGCCTTAATAAATAAAAATATGTGTAACAAATGCATGGGTCAAGGCTATGGAAACTCGAAGGCCCAAAAAGCAATGGTTCTTAAAAGTTATATCTAAATATTGTTGGCCTCACTTGTATTTGATATGGATTGTGAGCATTTGTCGAGGTGAATAAGCACCTCAGAACGAAACTTACCCATTTGTGAGACACTGCCATCCCCTGTGTCATTGCTTCTCTTGCATATGCTGGAGTGAGTATCCCCTTTCCATATCCAAAGTGTCACAGTGTCAAGTTGGTAGTCACCCTTTAGCCTTTTGATTTTTAGCCTTCGGCCGTCACTAGCAAATTGATTACAACTATGAAGCACGGTATGCTCTTGAAAGTATAGTCTGAGCCATAATAATTAACAAAACTTTATATATTTGGTTGATAAACCGCCAATGAAATGATTAGTATTTGTTATAATTGTTACTTGAATGATTTGTAGAGCATGTCTCAACCTCTAACACTTGCAGCAGTTTGATGTTAGACTGGGTCATGTTATTGGTCATGTTGACTTGGTCAACCTAGTTTGACCAATGTCGACCAGAGGACATAAGGAGGATAGACCTCGAATGATGCAGATACATGATATGTGGTATATTACAGGTCACCAGATGATCTATGTAGTGATTATTGGTTTATGATGATGATTTGTGGTATTCAACATTATTTGATCATTTACATATTATTATTATTTTATTTGTCTGGGCACATTAGATATTGTACATGATCATGCAGAGACCTGTAGGGTGTATGAGTATGCATCTTAGATGTATTTGGGCTCCCCGAGTCCAATGAGACAGTTTTTTTTTAGTTATAGGCAGTTACAGTGATTATTTGTCTCAGTATACCATTTTGGTATAGTTTTGCCATGTTAAATAGCCTGTCAAAGGAGAGAGATGATTTGATTAGTTCACCTAGTGCGTTGTATGAGGAGGGGGTGGTCCAACACTTGTTTTTACCATCATAACCCCCTCCCAGAGAGCTTGGTGGGCTCAGTTTTACAACGCAGGTACTATAGGTGGCAGTTTGGGCAGGTTCACGGTTCTTGAGGCAGATTAAAAAGGGTAAAATGGCTACTGAAGAATTTGATTTGGGCTACTGAGGCAAGGAAATGACATGGGATAAGTTTTTATGATGAGTGTGATGTATTCCACCCCTTCTCCAGTAGTTTCAACATTCACGAGGACCTACACCCATCTCTCTGACATGTTTTATGATTTTCTAGAGCTTTTGGAGGCTCACGATTTTCCCAAAGAGGTACTATTTTGCACTTAGAGTTATATTTTATTTCTATTGTGTCATGGGGACACACTAGGGGTGTTATAAATTACCCCATAGATCCACCATGAGCTTCATTCATGTTTATTTGGTCATATTGAGTGGGATCCCCTCTCCTAGGGTGATTTTGTCGATTGATGTGTTATATTATTATATTGATCCGTGTACTTTATGTTGAGCTCATCTCAACCATTGATTAGAACATTTTGATCTTTTAATCTTAGCCATCCATTCAAAAGGTGGCTAGGATTTTGGTATCTCTCATTCCTGTTTAAAGAAGAGAGTTTCTCATTATAATGGGGGGTCTTTGGCTCTTGGAATCTTAATAATAGAAAAACTCTTTTGTGGAAATTCTTGGGTCTCCTGTGCATCTGGTGTTCTTAGATGGTGATTGGAAATTCTATTGCATCCTAACATTTGAGTATTTGTGGTGAGATCTATATTTTCGTGGAAACTTTGTTTTGTCTACAGGAGGGTGACTTCACTTGGGCGTTTTTGCAGGGGTTCCTCAACTCATTTGTTTGGAATCGCTTGTATCAGGGGGTTATCATTAGTATCATTGTGATCTATGGTTTCGTCTTGTTATTTTTATGTAGCATTTGTCCATTTCTCTTGATGCATCAAATCTGATATTGTTGGCATTTGTTGTGCAGGAGGGAGGGCGCATTGGCTTCCTTGGGAAAATTGATTTGCATAGAGTCTTGATCCAAATATTCTCAAATTGATCGGGATGACATAGATCATCATCATCAAGGAATCTACAAGGTTATCTAGGTAAGATCCACAGGTTTGTTCTTCTTTTCTTGGTTCCAATCCATTGGCATCTTCATTTTATTGTCAAAATCCTAACTAAAAATAACCGAAAAATTATAAGGATCAAATTGCTTGATCAATTGGAAAAACATTTCTGCGTATTGTAGAGAAGGTCAAACCCAAAGTGGGTTCTCCTAGGAGTCACGATTGGGTGACTCCACAAGGCCCAAATTCCAAGGCACTAATCTCTTCACCCTAGCGCATTCCTCATTTGACTATTTTTTCATGTGATTTGATCTTGTCTATGAGGCTTGGGTACTCTGATACTATCATACCTCTCATAGAGTCTATCCATAGGTACTAGATAACCCCAATCTTGTCCTTAACCTCCCTGCATTGGACATGGTTCCCAAGGTAGTGGATATTTTCATCATTTGCTGGTACCTTGATCCTGGATCTAGTAGTAAAACTCATAAGTCACTTGTATTTCAACCTTGGATCAATTTCACACTACATAATCTTCTCGATCCAATCCATAACTCATCATGTGACTTCATCCATAGATCTAGGGTTTAATTTACCTTAAACCTTATGTATTTCATATTCCATTGATTTGATCTGGTGTCTAGGTTTGACCTCTCCTGTCGGGAGTAGGTCTGGGTCTCCCCCATTGTTTTCTTGGGCTAAGATAACATCAAGTGAAGATTGCCTCGATTGGTGTGACAACCATCCATTTGGGAGTCGAGGCTATCTTGGTTCACCTCTTTTATTGTCCTTTCCCTCTACCATCCATTTTGGATCCATCTCACATGGGAAACTACAAGTCTGGTGATAACAAACCCCTCTTATTAGTCCACCAGACTATAGTAGATATTTCTTATTGTATATGGTCATGTATCAAGAGACGATTGGTATGGTTCTGGTTCAAGAGGATGATGAGCTCCATGAGCACATGGTTTACTATCTTAGTCGAAATCTCATTGATGTAGAACTTCAATATACTCATGTTGCTAAGTTGGCCTTAGAAACTGTTCACGTACTTCAATGATTGAGACACTACATATTACTTCGCCAGACCACGGTTATAGCTCATATCAATCCATTTCAGCTCATCCTGACCAAGAGAATGATAGGGGGGAAATATAATAAATGTATTGTAATCTTACATGAAGTTGACCTTGATTGTTTTTCGGCAAAATCAAAGAAGCATTTGGTCTTTGTGGAGCTGATGTCAGATCTCCTAGGGCTAGATGAGGACACGATTCATGAAGACTCATTTGTTGATGAGAATATTTTCCTCATCTCATCTATGGATCCTTGGTATGGCGATATCATCGTCTATATGCAAACTCTGAAGACTCATCCACATCTCTTGAGGGATTAGCAACGATGCTTACGTCATAATACGAAGAAATACCTCATTATCGGTGACACTTCATATCGTCATGGGGTGGAATATATCTTGTGTCATTGTTTGACTCATGAGAAGGTTGTGGTCATTCTTAATGACTGTCACAGTGGGGCGTGTGGTGGTCATTTATCTAGGCTTGCTATTGCTCAAAATATTTTGAGAGTAGGTTATTATTGGTCACCGATATTTAAAGATTATGTTAATGGCCAAGGGATGTCACTCTTGCCAGGTGTTCTCTCGGAACATGTGCTCGCGTCCTTCCACGTTACACCCTATTATCATCATCAGTCCCTTCACAAAGTGGTGGGTGGATTATATGGATTGTAACTTGACGTCATCTCGGGGGCACCATCATATTATTGTGGTCGTTGATTACTTCATGAAATGGGCAGAGGCTATGCCTACAATCAAATGGGTCATTGATTATTAGTTGATTATTAATTTATATATTGTTTATGTATTATGTATTTATTATTATTATTATTATTATTTATGTAACATCGCCCTTCCATTAAGGGCATCCTTGTCCTTAAAGTTGTGAGTGTTGATGCTCTCTTATTATGGGTTGTGTTTGAAGTGTTGACTTGAACACTGCAATCTTAGATCGATTTCATTATATGGACATGATTCTGGAACTTGTGTTGTAATCCTTTATGCTTAAGTGGTGAGTTTTTCAAACAATACAACTTGTACTTATTGGTTTTCCATGTCGTCTTTTGGATTTGGAATTTATGAAGAATTATGGATCTTCACTTCCACTTTTTGAACTAGTTGTGGATCCTACGTCAGATGTCATAATAAAAGAAATATTTTTAAGAGATGTTTCTTGACCTTGGAAATCAAAGTGATTGTTATCCTTAAGTGCATGGAATTTAAAGACATCAATGTGAGCCTTCTTAGTTTCCTCAAGCCATATTATTGTAGATGGATTCCATCTTACAACTTTAGGGAGTGTGCACTTTAATGCTAACCATTTCAAACATGTTTGGTGGTTGTTATAGGAATGAAACACATTTAAACCGATGTCAACTTTATTGGAATTCTCTAGGTCTTTAACTAGTTTTCTTTGAATCGTAACGTCCCTGACTTCTTCTTTAGATTGTAGTGTCGATGATTTCCTCATGAATGTGTCCAAAGCTCCAATTTTGGAGTAACATAAATGTTGTTAATCTGTAGTAGCTTGCTTGATAGGATTTCCTAAACATGTGGATGCAATAACTATTGTGTCATCTAGTTCGAAAACAATGGTCCCACTACATTCAACATTATTTGGAATGTAAGAAACAGTTGAAAAGAACCCCACGTCTGCAGAACTATCTATGATTGTGTTTGTAGAACCATCATTAATTATTTCATATTGTTTAAGTAGGTATTGACAACTTCTACGAATTTCAACTCCATAAATTAGATCAATAGATTTATCTAACAAAAGTGGTTGATAACAATGTGTAAGTGGTTTTTCCATTACACTTGTGGGTACATTTTCATCTTTATTGGCATGAAAACTAGGTGGTGGTAAGGAACTAGTTGTGTCATCCAATACATCAATTCCATTACTTTCATGTTCTTTACTAGGTTTTTCTTGCAAGCTTTGAAAATTGGATTGGGATTTAATTTCCAAGCCTTCGTCTTGTGAGGCCTCTTGTTTGCTTTGTTGGCTTCTTTCATTAAAGGTATTGTCAACAAATTTTTCATTTGGTTGTTCCTTATGGTCAAGTACTTCTTTCAATTTCCTCCTAAATTTATCGAAGATCTCATCCAATTCTTCTTTAAATGACTTCATGATTAATGTAAGAGTTTAATAGTTAATTAATAATACATCCAATTAACTATTAAAAAATATTGATAATAAGAATTCTTATTTTATAAATAATAATAATAATATACATATATATAGTTTATTTTTTGGGGTGAACATGGGAATTAGGGCTTAATAAATCCTTATGTGGTTTATAAAACCAAGGGTTGTTTTTATAAACTGTATGTTGTTTTTTTGTCCTTTCTTCTTTCCCCTTTTTATGGGATCTTCTTCTCTTCTTCTTTTTTACTTTTTTTATAACTTTTTTTGTACGAAATAATTAATTAATTCAAATTGATGTCCAAAAGCCAAAATATGTCCAAAGGCCCAAAATCAAACCCAAGAAGGGGATCTAATACCATTGTAACACCGAGTTCATCTGTTATGGATGAATCTGTATCTGGATAAAGAAGAGATCCATCTTCATAGTAAGTAATACATATTGAATAAAATTATTGATGATATTTTACAATTGAAAGAATGCCTTGAAATATGGCTTAGGCACTTATTGGGAGGAGTCGTGTCCTCTTTACAGGAATAGTAATTATTAGTTGATTATTAATTTATATATTGTTTATGTATTGTGTATTTATCATCATCATTATTATTATTTATGTAACAATAACCTCCTCATTTGTTTTCCAAATGGACTTCTACAAGTTGAGTTGCTTGATTGTCTTGAATGCTTGCTTCCATGTTGGGTGCACATAGAACATGATACAAATCTATATTTTTTAAATGAGAAGATTCAAAATTAATCCTATAAATAGATCGGGCTAGACAGTTTTACAATTCGAATATGTTTTTTTTTCATGAGCTTTATTATTATTTCCAAATCCCCCACTATTATTAGAGAATGTGCCTTCCTAGAGTTGATACTTTGGATTCCTTCAAGCAATGCATAGGCCTTAGCTTGATTGTTGGTTGTTGTTCCAAGAACCAAGTGTAGGTTGTTTCCAAAGTTCCTTTGAAATCAAAAGTTATCTCCCCCACACCCACCACCCTTAAAAGTATGTTTTATTAAAGGGATTTTAAAACTTTATTGTTTGGTATTTTTGAGGTTTTGGTTGAAAACGAATGGGTATCTATACAATATATGTGATTATTTTTTCAAGAAAAAGTTTTGAATTTTACATTTCAAGAGTGAAATCAAAATATACATCATTCCAACTCCATGGCTCTTATTCAAAAATGTCATTAACAATTTAAATTATATTAATATCTTTACTTATTGAAATTGGTCCAATCAATATTGGTCACTAAATAGAGGCACACTACCCCCATTGCAAAAACAAAAACAAAAAAAACAACCCCATAAATATACTAGGGAATTAACCCTACAACCATTGTCCCTTAAGGATCATTTTTTACAGTCAAACATAATATAGATATGATTGATTCAAAATAGAGCACCTTTCCTCTAAACCCTTGAGTTGCAAAAGTATCTTCTTAAAGATAATGTCAACCTGATTTTTTCAATTTTTTTTGTAAGGCTACATACATTATGCTAAACTGCAAAAAGAAACCATACAGATCTAATCATGCTAATAAGCATCAAACATATGTCCCCAGGCTAACCTGCCCAATGTGAAACCAGGCCAACTTGTAATTCTATCCTTCAAAATGTCTAGAATCAAGCAAATTATCAAGAACTAAAGCCTATAGGATGACACAATAGGAAATACATCCCCCTATCATTAATCTAAAACAAAAAAAGCAAAACCATCATTGACAGGACCTCTAAAATTCGTCAAAGATAGTAACTACATGCACCTTGGTGTCATTTGGTTGGTTACCAAGATGATCTTTCAGGTGTTAGGGCTTGGAAACTATGCCAGTGAGTTGATACGCTAGGCCAACTCCTTAACCATGTTCACAATCATATTGAGGCTAGAATTAATTTATAAAATCTAGTTTTTCTTCCATGCTGTGAGGCTTCAACCCTATTGCTTGATTCCAACTCATGCCCTTAAGCATCCATTAGTGCTTTTCCTAAAAGAATTTTCATCTTCCAGTACAATAATGTGGTTTTCCCATGATTGGTCTTGTGTCACCATGTCTAGCCCGCATCCACAATTTTCTCTGTCCATTCCAACTACTCTTCCACTGTGTCAAACTCATATTTCCCGTCATCACTTTCCTTCTTCGTGTGGTCAATATATTGCCTCGTTCTCTCGGAGACCTCCTAGAAGATTTCATGTTTAACTTCCATTGCTTTGCATTGAAGTTTGGGCATGTGGGAGCCTTTCCTATAACTAACCCATCCCCTTGCAACTCTTTTCTACGCCATAATCAGAGTAGTCTTCACTAAAAACACCCTATCATAGTCCCAAAACCACCGTGAGAGCAACATGTTCATTTTTCGAGTGCTTCTAGTTCATGTCACTAGATTTCCCATAACCCAAATTTAGAGCATGCCCAAGGTGGTCGATAAGTCTCGTTTACCACATCTCAAAATAATAACCATGGGCAGGACAATCTTTTCCATCATTTCTTCACACCCCCCTCCTCATCGTTATTCCATATGATAGCACCATGATAGAATACATAAGCAACCACTCTACAAGACCATCCATGCCAATAGTTTCCATCATATTCCTTATCCCTCTGTCGCTTGTTGGGTACATTCCCTAATCGAAATCCATATTACTAAATCCCCCACAAATTACGTAGTATGTCCAAAGTACCAGCATGACATAAACTAAGACATTGAGGAGGGTGAGTGGAAGGTCATGGACCAGGTGTTTCAATGCTCTTGCCAACTATCCTTTCTCCCTTTGATTTTTTCACTTCTAAAACTCTTATTACATGTGATTTTTCTTATCAAAGTTTTGAAAGAAANTTTTGTTTATATATATATATATATATATATATATATATATATATATAGTAACAACACATAAAACCCATTAGAAATGTTTCTATTCCATTTATGGATATCATTGGAAGGATATGTATTTTGTTATTTTCTATGGATTTCATTTTATTTCACTTACCTTTTATAATTACTAGTGTTAGTTAAATTTTTATTTTTATTTCTATTTGCATTTTTTATATTATATATATATATTAATTTTAATAATTTATTAAAAAACATTTTTTATATTATTTTAATATTTTATATTAATTTACCCAGATGTGGGTGTTAATTGGGGCAAGTTGTCAAGAGAATATTGACCCACAGATCCATGCCACCCTCTTGTGTGTGGTTCTTGTTTCACGTAGAATTAATGGTTATTTAATTAGCCTCGGTTGAATGTCTGTGGGTTTAATGCTGCCTGTTGTCACAACTTAGTCCAGTTTGAAAGGTGCTACTGTGGTAATCATGAACTCCTACGAATAATCTATGGCTGCCGCAGTGGATTATATCAAGGTTGTTGGTAAGGAATGTTTCTGTATTTTGTTCCTCTACGGTTGGTTGGTTGTCAAGGATTTTTCTCTGTGCGTTGTAAAAATTCCATCTCTAGGTTCGTTATTGTTTTGACACGATATTAGGCTTAAATCGTCCAGCTTCTGGGTGATTGGGTTCTTGTTTGCTATCCATTGGCCTCCACCCAGCATTTGGTTTCCACCCTACAATTCTTAGATCCCTTTGGCTTTTCCTCTTGCTGCAAGAATGGAAAGAAGGATACGTGCAACCCCTTGTCATGCAAGCAGGGGTAGAGGTTGCTTAGGCCGAGTTGGAAATAACGACTCCTTGGATGATGGTTATGATAGCTCCATCTCGACTCAATTGAGAAATATATTGGATTTCTGGGATGAATAAATGGTTCTACAACACATGGTTGGACATAGGGCAAGGGTGAGGCATAAAAACTATTGGATGGTGAAAAATATGCTTGCTGAGGTTCTTCTGAGGGCCAAACACACAAATGAGGATGATATTTATCCCTCCTATTCTTCCATGGCTCAAGTTGGTCACTCTTCTCCCTCTCTAATCCCTTCGTTTCTTACCAAACCTATGTAGGCCCCGGAAAGGTTTGGAGTACAAGAGCCCCCCTATGCCCCAAATAATAACAACATTGCCTCAACCAGTGGCAACAAAAAAAGAAAATTGGGTCGCAGTGGTAGTTTGGACCTGTCAATGTTCAAAAAGACAGTGTTTCTTCCTATCAAGAAGGATGTGGATGGTTCCTCAATCTCAGGAGACTACCGGTGTCCCATAATCGAGGAGAAGCCAGAAAATGGTGAAGCAACTAGCAATTCTGAGTAATCCCCTTGGTTTTTATCTTTTAGTTTCTTATTGACGGATAGATATGATCTTAATAGTTTTAGCTTTGCTGGTTTTATGTGTATTTTGTCAAGCCTGGAGGGATCCTTTTGATAGAGCATATTTTCTAATTATGTACTCAGGCGTAAGCCTTATTGCTAGTTTTTTGGTCAACCATGCATGGAAGGAAAATGTTGATAATTTTAATTTGATTCTCCATGCATGGTATAGGTGTCTTCGTTTCTATTTTGACAGTTGTCAGTATAAGAACAACCATGTAGGGCTTAGGAACTTCTTGAAAATCATGTGCATGTACTTTTTATTTTTTGTACTATAACATGATCTTTCTATGGAGCTTTTATATATATATATAAACCGAGGAAGAGATTATATCATGAAGATTTGCATTTTTTTATTTCTTTATACTAATGTAGAGAGAAAGGTTTGTTGTTGATATAATTAGATCTAGCCATAATTGTTGCATGGGTAGGGTAGGAGGGAAGAAGTAGGTGATGTAATTTTATACTTGTTAATTTCTTTTTTCCACAGTATTATTTTATATTGAAAAAAACCAGAAAGAATTCATATATATTTTTTAATTTGTTATGATGTGTGTGTGTGTGTGTGTGTGTGTGTGTATAGTAGATAAATTGACAACTGGGGAATGGCCAGTACTCATGTCAGACAGGGTCCAGGGATCCAATCATGCTACCACTATAAACCAAGGTGCCCCATCACCTCTCGTAAGCATGGGACAAGGGTAAGCTTCAGTGTAATTTGAACTCGTAACCTTTGTTTACAACATGTGACTTCATATCAAGGGAATCACCAATCAGCCACACCCATGCATGCTTATAATATTTATTTTATTAATAAAAGGGTTTTATATATGAATTTGGTATGTAATTATGTTATGGTCTTAAATTATTATTATTATTATTATTATAAATTTTATTGAGTGAATGATTTGAGTAATTTAGTAACTGATTTGTTGGGATGCTCAATAAGGCACACAATAGATTGACTAACACAAAGCCAAATACACACGATAGAATAAGCATTGATGCATTTTTCAGTAAGAGATTTGTACATATAAATGCATGGAGAGTGACCCTTGGTTTCATATTCCAAGTGGTCTCTTGAACTTCTTCATGAATCTTCCTATTTACCTATGACACTTCACGTTCTTTTATCCTCAATATTATGAATAGTAAATAATAATACAACAATATTCCATAACCCAAAGGATTATGTTTCCAACATCCCCCCACCCTTGATCTGAAGGGGTGTATATGAGTCCAAGCAAAGACCTTAAATATGGAGCTTCAAATGGATAAAAGTTCTCTCTAAATCAAAGGTTAGAAGAAGTTGAATCTTCTACTAAATTGGTGGTTTTAGGATAACCCAATGAAGAGAAATGACAAAATGACAAAATTTTCTTTCAAGAATTTTGTCAAACACTTTAGCAACTTAGGTTTTAATCTTAAAGATTAATTTGTAGACTTTAAAGGTTTAAAACACCATGCCAAATTTTTCAAACTCACAAGTACTGAAAAACTCACATAGCACACTGTCAATTTTGTGTCAACCTTGACCAGGGAAAAACAAAAAACTTGGGAAAACCTTAGAGAGAGAATTTTATTAAGAGCACTAAAATTAATTACAATTTCAATTTTAATTTCTTCCCGAGAGAATGTAAAAATAAACAGACCACACTTAATATATTATTGTACCTTTATTTTTAACAACAGAAAACCTCAATTTATGTGCAATTGTACGACCCCCTCACACATTCCAAACTGAGAGTTTTGTATAGTCCAAACCAGACTGTTATAAATACTCAGAAACCTCGAAATTCATGCCCTTTTTGCAGCAAATTTCATTCACACGTGACATAAATAAATGTTGTACGGTATTGACAATCTTGCCTTGGAAATTGTGCCACTAAAACAACATTTAATGGTGTATGGTCTAGACATTGAATGTAGTCACTCATCCTTGGAAATCATGCCAAGAATCTTCCCTAACATACTTGGAAATTGAGCCACTCCTTGTCTTGGAAATCGTTCCCTTTCTCTCCTTAATGAAAATTTTTCCTTCTCCTTCAGTTATCCCTTTCTCCCTCTGTTGGTGCTTTTCTTTTGTCCCTTAACTTTATTTTATACTTCTTTTCTAGTAACTAACCCCCTAACTACCATTTCAATGGCTAGGATTAGTTTCTTAGATATAGGGTTCACATTAAATGCACTTTTAAATAATAAAAGACAAATATTAAATGCACAACTTAAATGAAGTACAAACTTTTCTTTTTATCTACATAAGGTCACTTTGAACATAAATAAAACACAAAGAACAAAAGAACTTTGTCCCCCCCTTACAAACACACCAAAAATATGAGGAAGGACCATCCACAGTTAAAATATTTCAACACCACAAACTCTTGAACTTGTTGATAACTCTCATTCTAACTCAGTGGTTCTCTAGAACTTGGATTTGACTGAGGCTCTCACTCAATGGTTCTCTATAGAACTTGGTTCTAGGGCTCAATGGTTCCTTATGGAAATGGTGGCTTAAGGACCACCACAAACTGGTGTCTAGCAGAAGAAACATGATGTTGATGTCCTCGACTAAATTGGTGGTTTTAGGTTGACCACAAACCAAATGGAGCTTAGTAGAACATGGCTCTAACTCGGCTTCAGTGTTGCAGCTCTAACTCTAGTTCGGTGTTGGGCCTCTGACTCTAGATAGATGGCTCTGACTCGAGGCTCTAACAAATGTCACAAGGTTCTAGATCTAGCATTGGTTCAATCTCGCTTGTTCTAGCTCTGTTGTTCTCACTCACTTGTTTCTAACTGTTAGTCATTCCTTCTTGTTAGGAATAAGGTAATGAGAAGAAAATATCTCAACTACAATATGTGTCATTACTCAAGAACGAATTCTTTGGTATGACTTATAAATCTTCTTGGTTGTCGATGACCATTGCCAAGAAGAAATCCACCCATAGTGAATCTTTTCTCATGCAGGTTTCTTTAGAATGAAGCATTTGTCTGAACAATGGGTATGCTTTCCACAATGCTAACAAGGGTGAAGATCAAAACATTGATATTTCATATGGTCAAATCGATCACAATGTTGACATTTCAAACTTTGAACTAGAGACAATGAAGATAAAATTTATTTTAAGAACTTAACACTCGAAATTGGATTGGCTTGGAGAAATCAAGAATGTGAACAGTCACTTCCTTGTCGTATCCAAGACTAGTTTTGTGCTTGTTGTGTACGATTTCTTCCCAATATTTGATGATAGGATAAAAAAGAATAAGCAAAACCTTTGATTATACATAACTTCATCTTCATTTTCTTTTGCTTATGAAGTGGCATCATTATGTGCAAGTTGCTTAAAAGAAAACATAAAGAAGATTGTTCTGAACATGAACAAGTTCAGATTTTGTTTCTTCTTGTAGGAGTTGTGACTCAAGTTGTAAAAACTCAAATCTGTCTTGTGATTCTAGTACACAATTTCAAATATGAGTGAGAGTTGTCTTGTAGACCATGGCAATGTTGTCGACTTAAGAGAGAAGTAGAGTGTTTAGTAACTCTACCAAACAATTGATTTGAGTCATTGATAAACTGAAGACTCACTCAACTAAATAAGGGATTCTTACAACTCCACCCTTTTACAAACACTCAACAAACTCAACAACTAGAGGGTGTTAGATTCTACTGAAAAAGCACCCAAGTATAATGCAATTCAACTTTCTTTCCATTTGACACTTACAAGAGAACTATTCCAAGTATCAAAAATACAATAAAGCTTAGAAAAATTCACTATTTGCAAGTTACACCTTGATGCAAAATTTGAAGTTGAATTGATCACAAAAATTGAATGCTTTACCTTTGTAATCATAAATAAGATAAGATCATACCTCTTCAACTACAACCAAACTTGAATTCTTTGGTTTAGTTGGTGTTGCTTAGATATGGTTCCAAGGCCATGAACCACTTCCTTCCATTCAATGGTTGCTACCTTTCATTCAAAGCCAATCACTCAAAAAGAAATTCAAGTCAAAAGTAGTTGCTCGCTTCAACAAAAAACAATCAATCCATAATATGAGGAATAAAAGAATTTCATGCCAATATCTATGTATGTAACATTTCCATGGTTCTGTGTTGCAGATTTAAATGTAGGTTGAGACTACAAACAAATTTAGGGTTTTTGTCCACAAAATTGGATGTTGTAACGAAATTATATGTAATGAAATTGGATTCTCTATGTATTTTTATTCACTACAGTGCAACCTTGTTGGTCTATTTAATTTTGTTTTACAATAGACGCATGGGTGATATATCACATTTCTAAATATCCCACAACAATTACAAATGGCATTCTTCTACGTGCATTTGTTAAAAGGGAAGGAACATTTGTGTGCATAAACTTACCCTCACTAGAATCAGTACACTTGCACTCATTGATGATTAAATAGTTTGAGGCCTCCACTCCTCAAGAAGCATGAAATGGTATGAATATCTTCACACAGATCAACAAATTTCGAGTAGAGAACAATCTTTCCAAGAGTTATTGACTTTTCTTTCCTTCTTTATCATGAGCACTTGGTATTACTAAGAATTATAGTTCCAATAGACGACTTCTCCTTGGCACATTCCAATAAGTTGATATTAAATTTGAATGATGAAGAAGAAGAATAAATGGATTTGTTTAATCCTATGGTACAATAATGCATAATACAACAATCTTGAGGGCATGAGGGAACAAGACTCTAAGGCTAAGTTTCCCTGGAAGATGAACCATCTGCTCATGAAATTAAGACACCCAAGTTAACAAAGAAAGGAATGCCATATAAGAAAACACTCAATTATCTGCAATTTCGTGAACCAAAAAAGAGAGTTTGTATATAGTCGAAGTTTCTTGCTCTGCAAGCTGTCAGATAGACTGGATAACCCGTCTCGAGTTAGTTGTTGAAGCGGCTTAGGGTTTCTCATTGGTGTTGAAGAGGGCACATGTATCCAATACTCCAACGCAATAAATAGAAGAATACCACCAATACATTCAAAAGAATATCTCTAGCTCCATGCACAATAATATTCAAATAGTGACGATGTGAGTCGATTCACCAAACATATAGAATGCACAACTCTCAATTGCTATAAAAAACATCATAGTTTTTCACAGGCCTAAGAACAATAAGCGCTCTGATATCATTGTTGGGATGCTCAACAAGACACAATAAATTGACTAACATAAAGCTTAATACACAAAATAGAATAAGCATTGATCCATTTTTCCAAAATAGAATAAGCGTTAATGCATTTTTCATTAAGAAATATGTACATATAAATACATGGAGAGTGACTCTTAGTTTCTTATTCCAAGTGATCTCTTAGACTCCTTCATGAATCTTCTTATTCCCCTATAACTCTTTACATTATTTTCTCATCAATATAATAAATAATAATACAACAATATTCCATAACCCAATAAATTATGTTTCTAACATTATTAAAGTAAAAGTATTTTTTTATTTGAAAAAAAATTAAAATATTTATAAAAAACCTAAATTTCACCAAACATTAACATTACTAATTTACACTTGTAAATTTTATTTAATTCAAATAACTGAAATAAAAAGTATGCATTTGTGCAAAGTACAAAAAAATTCTTGGAAGGGAGCTCCATGCAAAATGCTTACTCTAGTAGATCTGACCATCTATGACACCGTGTTAATAAAGTTAAAAAGGTTGCCACAAGTTGCCCAAACTACAAATAAGAAGTTGCCAATCTTAATTCTTTTCCAATTTTACCCTTCTATGACACCGTGTTAACAAAGTAAAAAAGTTGCCACAAGTGGCATCCTTCACCCAATCCATGAACAAGAAGTTACCATCTTAAATCTTTTCCAATTTTAGGGAAAAAGGGGCACCTACCCTTACACATGACAAAGCTGTCATGTCATAAATGATCCCAAACTAGTTGTAGATGGATCATGCCACCCCAAAGACAAAAATGACACACAACTTGATTTGAGACCCAAGCATGATCTTTGCATTACATGGTTCCCAAGTTATCCCAACCTCAAGAGCCTACTCATGTTTTTTTTTTTGAACAATTGCAACTCACGCTACGACAAATTTTGTATTTAATTTTTTGGTCGGTTTTTAATTAGTTCCTTAACTTATTAGACTTGTGTTTGTTAAGAGAATTTAAGACATCATGCTCATGACGATCTCTTAATGTTTATTATTATTATTGTTAATAAATAAATGTGTTATACATATTAATCTAATAATTAAAATATTAAAGATTAAAAATAATATTTTAGTAAGTATATTTTAATTTATAAACAAACAAAAATCAAGAAAGTGGGATATTTTTATTGAATATTTTAATTGATTTTATATTTAATAATTTTCTTTGAAGTAAAACAAAATTTAAGAAAGTGATATCTTAAAAAGCATTTTAGTTTAATGTTAGGTTAAAGATTTACATCCATAAACAGTTTTGAATGTTAATTACATGACATGGGACACAAGTAAATCCAGGTGGGATTTGATCTCGTGACCTCCAGTTTATAACAAGTGACTTGATAACAACAAGCGACTTGATAACAACTGAACCGCCAATATAAGCCACACCCATGCGAGCTTCTTTATAAACACAATTTTATAATTACTCTAAAATTATAATTTATTAATAAAATCTTCGTTTAAAAAATGATTAAATATATCCATTTTTTAATTACTCTTTACCAAATTTACATACATGATACAAATACAAATAAATAATACAAAGAAAATGTTTTGATAGGTGTGCCTCAATGTCTTTAAGAATATAGTAACGTTCCCTTTGGAATCTTTCTTTAGTAGATCCTAAAAAGCACGTTTCTTTATCCTTATGCGAAAACAAAGCCAAATTTGGTAAACTTTACCTTTTGTTTTTCCTCTTCGAGTTGGGAATGATAAAACCATTTTACACGTAAATAGAGAAGAAACCAGCAAACTCATTTCTTTAAAAGCAAGATTGTAAAATTAAAGAAAAAAGCAAACGCATTTTTGAAAAAGCAAGATTGTAAAATTAAAGAAAACGATAATTTAAAGGAAAAGGAAGTGTACAAGCATTGCCTCATGTTCTTCCTTGTCCATCAAGGATTTGGTCAAACCGAAAGTGCCTTTAAAGTCAACGGATGATGGGATTAAAGTTTGTGTATTATGCACATCAATGGGGTCGTGGCTCATCAATGTCGTCATATGTTTTATGGGCATGACAAGCCAAGGCTTAAATTGGTTTCAAAGTTTAGTAGTATAAATAATTTTTGGGTGGTTTTAACAAAATAAAGATGTGATGAGGGAATAGCATAGTCAAACAAAATTGGTTTGAGCTTGGTGGACTAGTTCAAGTGGTTGAGTGATGTAAGTTGTGAGTAGTTAAGATCAAATCTCTAGGAGGCTATACATCGCTATACAACGGCCTCGCTTGATGTCCCCATTGGGTTAGCTCTGTAATTAGAGCGAATGAGTGAAGAAAAAAAACGGGTTTGCATAATATTAGATGGTTTTCAAAAATTTAATATATTCATATTAAGATGTTATTTTGTAAGTTCAAACTTTTTAAATTAGTTGAAATGTTGGCCCTTGAAAATGATATAAAGATCAATTATATTAGACTTTTTTTTTAATTGACTTGTTTGTGATGAACATCGTTTGATGTGAGATAATATGATGCGATGAATTTATAAGTTATAAATTATTTATTTGATGTAACACCCTGGTTTTAACCCCGTTGCATTAAATATACATTATGTATATATTGTAATGAATCGTGGTGTGGAGCTAAAGGCAAAAGCCCCACCATCGATTTGGTTGTGTTATGTTTCGGCGATTTGAATTGTTGCTGATGGTATATCGAGATATACGGCACATATTAGTTGTGGCATCATGTAAAAATGCATTTTAATTAAATAAACCCCAACCAGCTATGCCAATGCAACCATAATGAAAAGGGCATGGTTTTCCTAAGGATAGGGAGGGGGAATGTTAAACCTTGAGCCCATGGGGGAAATCCCATGTGTCACCACCCTTTTTGTTTTGCTCGCCTTCCCTTATCTCATCCAACTACCACCTTAAATATTCTGCTGATTAATAGGGGCAGTTATTGCTGACAGTGGAGTGTGGCAGGACTGTCAGTCCTTGCCCACACGCACACTCCACTCCCCAGAAAAATCGACCCTCATGTTGGTAGGGAAAACCACTACGCCCATTATTCCACTCTCTCCACAACGGCGTTGGGCACTCTTCCACACTCTCCCACTCGCCATTCTCCATTGTCGTCCATCCTCACGCAGAGAGACGTCCTGTTCCTCACTCACGCTGAGGATTCTTTCTATTTTGGCTCACACAGCAAGGAGGAGAGTCGTTTTGGTTGTCATTCACGTTTTCTGTGTGGGTGTGTTTCCCATATGAATTTAGCGGATGGTGTTGGGTGTATGCTTTTCCTGACATACCGGTATGACTATGTAAGTTTCCCGTGGCTTCATTATTGAGAACAGGTTGTTGCCTTCCCCACGTTTTGGTTGCTATGTCTACTTTTACGTTTTGGGTTGCTATAGGTTGTTATGGAGTCGTTTTGGCCACTATAGGGCCAAGAATGACTCGGGAATTGTTTTCCCCTGCTCAAGCTGTGAATTGCTTGTTTGTTGCATGTATGCAGTGGTTGGTCTTCAGACTGTGTTTGGAGTGGGGATGAGGGCTTGGACTGCTTGATAAACCTGGTGTGTTCGGAACCACATAGACAGACCTAGAGGGCTGGATTTCTTCTCCACAACCCTTGAATAGCACTGGAAGGGAAGTCAGGGCATGAGGGATTGTGTAGTAGAGAAGGGACTGATTCCTTGTGTTGGGTGTGTGTGGGTGTCCTAGAAGTCAAGTTAGTTCTGGTGTAGGTGTCCTTAGCTTTGTAATGAGCTCATCAACTTAGCATTTAGCCTTTCCCATCTCCTTGATGGCTTGATAAACCCAACTATGTTGGCTTGGCTGTTCTGTTGTTGGCCTGATAAACCCAATTGTGTTGGCTTGGCTGGTCTGCTGTTGACCTGATAAACCCAACTGTGTTGGCTTGGTTGATCTGCTGTTGACCTGATAAACCCAACTGTGTTGGGTTGGCTGATTTGTGTATCATTGGCTATGTGTAAGCCTGCTTGTTCCTTATTCCTTGGGGAAATCATGCCCATCTCGGGGGTGGCAGCGTTGTTGAGAGATTAAGGAGCACGCTGGCCAATGGTTGGGTGGAACGTTGCAGCGACGTAGCTGGTTGTGGGACGAATTCTTTATAAGATAAGTATTCTTGGCCATTTCGTCTCTGCATTTATATTTATTGTTTAATGAATACAATGAACATGTTGAATGCTTGTATGAACGTATGTTTGCTTCCGCTGTATGATAAATAATTATGTATTTGTGCATGTTCTAGTTCAAAGCATTTTGTTTCAATTTTTATGTATGTTCATGTTCATGGGGCGGTTATCCCGGATGGTAAATGTTCACGGTGGCATCCTCTTCGTCGGTCGGAGGGTCGGGGACGCTACAGAGTGGTATCAGAGCAAAGGTTGCAGCATGGGCCTGAATGGGCCGTGAGAACCATTGACAGAGGTAGGTTGCTAGAGTGCGACAGGAAGAAATTTATGAATGATAGAAAATTTTGTTGAAAAATTTTGTAAGTGCCGAGCTCGTCGAGCCATCGAAGGACTAAGAGGGAAGCTCCTCCGATACATCAAAAAGCATAGGCGGAAGGCCACTCGACAAGGGGCAAGCAGAAAGGATTTGAGATATTTTTCTAAGTGTTAGGCCGTCGGCTCATCGAAAAACTTAGACGGATAGACCTCCGATGCAGACCCCGGTGGCGACGAAAATTAGTTAGACGTATCGACAAAATTTAGTTGATCGACTAGCTGAAATGGTGGCAGAGATCACTAGAAGACCGCCGAAACGTTGGTGAAGTTTAGTTAATGGAACCATCGATGATACGTCGATGGAGGATAAAGGAAGTTCCGGCGAAGTTGATGGGATCGATGGAAAGTAGACGATCAGGGTGTCGATACATCGACGGAAGATAAAGGACGAGGGCACCGATGTGGAGGAGAAAAGAGAACGAAAATTCTCTAAGTATGGAAATCGTCGGTGAAGTTTAGATGATGGAGCCATCGATACGGCAATGAACATCGGAAGAAGTTAGTTGTTTGGACCATCGAAACGTCAGCAGAAAATAGTTGATGAGACCGCCAATACATCGGAGAAGGTTAGTGGATTGGTCCATCGACACGTCGGGAGAAATTAGTTGTTTTGATCGCCGATGAACGTCGGGAAACATTAGTTTTTTGTGAGCCTGCCGTTGCGGTTGTCAACTGGACTATCATTCCGACGATTAGAGCTTTCAACTGTCGATCACCGACACATAGCGCTTAGTGGTTTCGCCCGCCGATGAGTGTTATGGTCTGTGGAAAGTTGGATGGTTGCCCACCGTTGCGGATGCCAACGGAACTATCCACCCAAGGAATAGTGCTTCCGATCACCGATGCTACATTTCGGGAGTCCGTTTCCTCACCGATGCCGCAGTGGTTAACTGTTTCGATCGCCGATATACTCTCATCGCTAATAATAGCCTTTGGCATCGCCGATAACAGTCTGGAAGCTCAGACAACGAAGGATCCGACACGTCGGAGAAAAATAGACGATTGGACCACCGATGAACATCGGAAGAAGCTAGTTGTTCTGATCATCGAAACGTCGGAATTTTAGTTGGGAAGAGGTCCGATTTGGAAAAAGGAAATCATTTCAGAATTTTAGTTGAGAAGAGGCCTGATTTTACAAAAGGAAATTTTGAGTTTTTCAGTGGGATTTCTCAGCGAAATTCATCTGTTTTTCAGTGGATTTTTCAGCAAAATGCCGGTGGATTATAGGGCTGAAAAGGGGAAGAAAATTTTGTGTTTAAGCAAAATTGTTATTTTATGATTTTCCAGGAGAAGGTAAGTGATTCTGCTTTATATCAATGTTATGCATCTAACAGTTCTGTTACTAACACGTTTGCAGAATCATAAACACCTTCAAGGGCAGTATTCCAAGTGGTACAGTTTGGTAAGTAAGTGGTGGTTCAGTTATGAGAACCCATGATGGGTATGATGCTCGGAATTCTCACGAGCGTGCGAGAGATGCCATGGGGGAAAATGTTCATAATGGAAATGATGACATAGATTCTAATGGAAGGAGATTCCAAGAGACCCCGTCAGATGTTGCAGCCACCATGAGAAGCTTGATTAAAGCCCAGGAAGAGCAGCATCAGTTGAATGCTGCAATGTTGCAGAGTTTGACAAACTTGCAAAGAAAGATAGACTATGGACGGGGTACAGCAAGGCCGGAAGGTAGTAAGAGCAGTACTAGGAGAAGGAGAAGGACTTCTAGTGGATCATTTGACTCTGAAGAATCCAGCGAGGATTCAAGCCCATCTTCTCGTAAAAGAAAAAGAAGGAGACGCCATAGGGATCGCTCTCGGGATGAATTTAAGAAGGCTAAGCCTCCTACATTTGATGGTGAGGTAAAGACTGGACAAGAGGCTGAAGCTTTGCTTCTTGGGATAAAGAAGTCCTTTCAAGTTCAGGACTATTCGGGAAACATGAAGGCAAGAGTTGCCATATTCAATCTGAATGGAAGGGCATCCATTTGGTGGCAACACTTCAATCAAGTAAAGAGGATCGGTGAAAGAAGACTGAAGTGGAAATAGATCAAGAAGTATTTCAAGCAGAAATACCTCTCTGACAGGTATTATGATGACAATATTAAGGAGATCCATGAGCTAAGATTGGGTCAGCAGACCATGGAAGAGTATGCAAATAAGTTCTTGGAATTTTTAAGGTATGTCTGGTACATCAGAGATGAAAAAGTGAAGGTCTAGCGTTTTCTGAGTGGGTTGCCTCAGTCTTACAAAGATAGAATTGAGTTTTATGAACCTAGAACTCTTGAAGAAGCAACAAGGAAGGCTAAGTATTGCTATGAGAAAGGCAAAGGTAAACCTGATTACCATAAGGCATGGAAGGACAAGAAGAATGAGAAGTTTGACCAAAGAAAGAAAGGTTTCAAACCTTCTAGCTTCAGGAATCAGCAGAAGCATCCCAAGCTGCAAGTAAGCCAGTTGGAGTGATAGGAGAAAATCCTAAATATCCACAACAGAATAGAGGACCACTCCAATGTTGGAGATGTGGAGGACCCCACATGCGCAGAACTTGCCCACTCGAGAATGAGAGTGCAAGGCCAGCTTACAACATTCAAGAAGCAGAAACAGTGGGTCAAGTAGCAAGGGAAGTCCCTAGAATTTATGCAGCACTGGAGGATCGCCAGGCAGATCACCAGTCAACTGTGGTTGAATTTGCAGGTAAGATTGTTGAGCAATATGTTTCTATTTTGATTGACCCTGGTTCTACTCACAGTTATATTACTCCTAGAGTAGTGGAGATTTGTGCTTTTAATAAAGTAAAGCATAGGAAATATTGGTTGGTCCAGCTAGCCACTCGGACTAAGAGAAATGTCCATTGGTCATGAACGGGTTGGTCACGTGTGTAGATCTGAATGTTCTACCACTTGGTTCCTATGATGTTCTCATTGGAATGGATTGGTTAGAAGCTCACAGGGTAAAGCTTGGCTATTACAATAAGACTTTCGAATGTATGAATGAAGAAGGGAACCCAGTAGTTGTGAAAGGTATTCCAAAGGTGATTTTAGTATGACGGGTTTCAGTAATGCAGTTGAAGAAGTTCTGTAGGAAAGGTTTCCAGTTGTATGCATCTCAGATTTTGGAGGCATCAGATGATGAAACTCCCAGGTTGGAGGACTATCAGGTGTTACAGGAATTCAAGGACGTGTTTCCTGATGAGATTCCAGGGCTTCCTCCAAAGAGGGACATTGATTTCACAATTGAACTTGTGCCAGGAGCAGCACCAGTGTCCAAAACACCCTACATGATGAGTACACCGGAGATGCTAGAACTAAAGATGCAGCTGCAAGATTTGTTGGAACTAAGAAGTATATCAGGCCGAGTGTGTCTCCTTGGGGAGCACCAGTTCTGTTTGTAAAGAAGAAAGATGGTACACCCAGGTTGTGTATTGATTACAAACAATTGAACAAGGTTATTGTGAAGAATAAATATCATTTTCCTAGGATTGATGACCTCTTTGATCAAATGAGAGGAGCAAAGGTATTTTCCAAGATTGACTTGAGGTCTGGTTACCATCAAATGAGAATCAAGGATGAATACATTCATAAGATAGCCTTCAGAATAAGGTATGGGCATTATGAGTTTGTAGTGGTACCACTTGGTCTCACAAATGCACCAGCTACATTCATGTGCCTTATGAATAGTGTCTTCAGTAGGTATTTGGACAAGTTTGTTCTTGTTTTCCTTGATGACATTCTTGTTTATTCTATGAATGATGAAGAACGCGAAGAGCATTTGAAATTGACATTGCAATTACTTAAGAAGCATCAGCTGTATACAAAGCTGAGCAAATGTGACTTCTATAGAGATAGAATTCAGTATTTGGGTCACATTATCTCAAAAGAGGGTATATCTGTGGAACCTGAAAAGATTGAAGCAATTATGAATTGGCCTACTCCAAGAAATGTGATAGATGTAAGATCTTTTATGGGACTTGCAGTATACTACCGGAGATTCATTGAAGGATTCTCCAAAGTTGCACATGCCATCACTTCTTTGCAAAAGAAGGGGATAAAGTTTGAATGGACATCGAGGTGTGAAGAAAGCTTCCAGCGGTTGAAGAATCTTTTCACCCGTTCACCAGTATTGAAATTTGCAGATCCAGAGAAAGATTTTGTGGTGTGTACCGATGCATGCGGACAAGGGCTTGGAGGAGTCCTTATGCAAGACAACCATGTGATATGTTATGAGTCGAGAAAGCTAAAGGAGCATGAGAAGAACTATGCCACTCATGATCTAGATCTTGCAGCCATAGTACATGCTCTCAAGATGTGGAGGCATTACTTGATGGGCAGAAGATTTGAGCTCAGGACAGACCATTGTGGTCTGAAGTACCTATTTGATCAACCTACTCTGAATGCTAGGAAAGCAAGATGGTTGGAGTTTTTATGTGAGTTCGATTTTGAAATCAAGCACATAAAGGGAAAAGAGAATAAGGTAGCTGATGCACTCAGTAGGAAGGTGCAGGAAATGCATGTGGCATCCCTTAGTATTTGCTAATAAGATTTGAGGCAGCATATTGCTAATTGTACTGCTGGAGATGAATTGTATGAGCTAGTAAAAGACAAATTGCAGCAGCAAAGTCTTGAGAAGAGGTATGAGGGATATAAATTGGAAGAAGATGGACTTATTACTTATAAAGGCATAATTTATATTCCAAATGTAGCATATTTGAGGAGAGTTGTTATGGATGAAATCCATCAAACTCCGTATTCTGGTCACCCAGGATACCAGAAGACGATTGCTACAGCCAGAAAGCAGTACTTTTGGCCAGGAATGAAAAAGGACATGGCTGATTACATTTCAAGGTGCATGAAATGTCAACAGGTGAAGGTTGAGCATCAACACCCTGCAGGTTTGTTGCAGCCTTTGCCAGTTCCAGAATTGAAATGTGAAGTTATTTCCACGGATTTTATGACAAGATTGCCGATGACTTGGAGACAACATGATTCCATCATGGTTGTGGTAGACAAGTTGACAAAGGCAGTGCATTTTATACCGGTCAAATCTACGCATAAGACTGATGACATTGCAAAGATCTTCATGAAGGAGATTTTCAAATTGCATGGATTTCCGAAGGCAATAGTCTTTGACCGAGATGTCAAGTTCACTTCCAATTTTTGGAAGGGGTTGTTTGCAGATTTGGGTACAAATCTAAAATTCAGCATTGCATACCATCCTCAGACAGATGGGCAGACAGAGAGATTTCATCAGGCACTTGAAGATATGCTTCGCATGTACGTGATGGATAAACCAACCAAGTGGGAAAATTACTTACACTTGGTAGAGTTTGCTTATAACAATGGAAAACAGGCATCCTTGGGGATGAGTTCGTATGAAGCTTTGTATGGAAGAAGGTGTAGGACACTAGTGACTTGGGATAATCCAGTGAACAAGGTTGTGCTTGGTCCAAAATTGCTCAAGGAAATGGAGCAAGAGGTTGTAAAGATTAGGCAAAATCTGAAAGCAGTACAAGACAGACAGAAAAGCTATGCAGATAAGCATAGGGTGAACAGGAATTCAGGGTTGGGGATCATGTTTACCTCAGAGTGAGGGCAAGGAAGATTTTCGTGAAGCTTGGAAGTTGTGCTAAGCTGTCACCGAGATATTGTGGACCATTTGAAGTGCTTGAAAGAATAGGTCCAATTGCATATAGACTTGCATTGCCTGCTAACACTAGAGCTCATAATGTTTTTCATGTTTCTTTACTTAAAAGATATGTACATGATCCTAACCATGTGATACATTGGGATTGGATTCAGGTGGAACCCGAGGGAGAGTTTCGAATCGAGCCAATGTGCATCCTCGACAAGAAGGTCACAATGCTCCGGAACTGGGCCATAGGTCAGGTAAAGGTGCAATGGGAGCACTACGGACCCGAAGAGGCTATGTGGGAGATGGAGGATGCCATGTGATTGGCACATCCATTTTTGTTCAATTCTGTGGAACACTGAGGCGATACCAGTGTAGCATTTTGTTCAAATTTTGTAAAGCACTAAGGACAATGCTATTAAAGGCAGAGAGGAATGTAACACCCCGGTTTTAACCTCATTGCATTAATTATACATGATGTATATATTATAATGAATTGTGATGTGGAGCTAAAGGCAAAAGTCCCACCATCGATTTGGTTGTGTTATGTTTCGGTGATTTGAATTGTTGTCGATGGTATATCAGGATATACGTCACATATTAGTTGTGGCATCATGTAAAAATGCATTTTAATTAAATAAACCCCAACCAACTATGTCAATGCAACCATAATGAAAAGGGCATGATTTTCCTAAGGATAGGGAGGTGGAATGTTAAACCTTGAGCCCATGGGGGAAAAGCCATGTGTCACCACCCTTTTTGTTTTGCTCACCTTCCCTTGTCTCATCCAACTACCACCTTAAATGTTCTGCTGATTAGTAGGGGCAGTTATTGCTAACAGTGGAGTGTGGCAGGACTGTCAGTCCTTGCCCACACGCACACTCCACTCCCCAGAAGATCGACCCTCACGTTGGTAGGGAAAACCACTAGCCCATTATTACACTCTCTCCACGATGGCGTTGGGCACTCTTCCACACTCTCCCACTCGCCATTCTCCATTGTTGTTCATCCTCACGTAGAGAGACGTCCTGTTCCTCACTCACGCTGAGGATTCTTTCTGTTTTGGCTCACGCAACAAGGAGGAGAGTCGTTTTGGCTGTCATTCACGTTTTCTGTGTGGGTGTGTTTCCCATATGAATTCAGCGGATGGTGTTGGGTGTATGCTTTTCTTGACAGACTGGTATGACTGTGTACGTTTCCTGTGGCTTCAATGTTGAGAACGGGTTGTTTCCTTCCCCACGTTTTGGTTGCTGTGTCTACTTTTACATTTTGGGTTACTGTAGCTTGTTATGGAGTCGTTTTGGCCATGATAGGGCCAAGAACAACTCAGGAATTGTTTTCCCTTGCTCAAGCTATGAATTACTTGTTTGTTGCATGTATGCAGTGGTTGGTCTTTGGATTGTGTTTGGAGTGGGGATGAGGGCTTGGACTGCTTGATAAACCTGGTGTGTTGGGAGCCACACAGATAGAGCTAGAGGGTTGGCTTTCTTCTCCACAACCACTGAATAGCACTAGAAGGGAAGTTAAGGCATGAGGGACTGTGTAGCAGAGAAGGGACGGATTCCTTGTGTTGGGTGTGTGTGGGTGTCCTAGAAGTCAAGCTAGTTCTGGTGTAGGTGTCCTTATCTCTGTAATGAGCTCACCAGCTTAGCATTTAGCCTTTCCCAACTCCTTGATGGCCTGATAAAGCCAACTGTGTTGGCTTGGCTGATTTGTGTATCCTTGGCTATGTGTAAGCCTGCTTGTTCCTTATTCCTTGGGGAAATCATTCCCAACTCGGGGGTGGCAGCGCTGCTGAGAGATTAAGGAGCACGTTGGCCGATGGTTGGGTGGAACGTTGCAGCGACGTAGCTGGTTGTGGGATGAATTCTTTATAAGATAAGTATTCTTGACAATTTCGTCTCTGCATTTATATTTACTGTTTAATGAATACAATGAACATGTTGAATGCTTGTATGAACGTATGTTTTCTTCCGCTGTATGATAAATAATTATGTATTTGTGCATGTTCTAGTTCAAAGCATTTTGTTTCAATTTTTATGTATGTTCATGTTCATGGGGCGGTTAGCCGGGGTGGTAAATGTTCACGGTGGCGTCCTCTTCGCCGATCGGAGGGTTTGGGACGCTACATTTGACAAAGGTATTATGTTTATGAGTATTTATTTTGTAAAATTTACTTAGAATTTGTATTTGACTTTATGTGTAATAAAAAATATTAACACCAATATAATTAGGAGCATAAGCAATTTATAAAGAGCAAAAATGTTAATGGTCCATACTTCCTTTTTATCAGTCATTTTACAGTTTTTATTATGAATGGCGGGGGTATGAATGGGCATAAGTATTCAATGGTGGAAACCTTCTAGAGTTTCCCCATCCTTTAGAGAGATTGTAACTAGGACTCCTATACTTATCTATTCTAGTAAACCTTCTAATAAGTCGGATGTGTCCCATGTTGCCTCCATTCGTCATCTAAACATTACCATTAGAAACAAAAAGGAAGAAGGGTAAGCTATATAAGAATGGGGTTTCTGAGGGTAATGTGAATCTTCATGGTGGAGATTATATTCCAATTTCAAAGAGGTTGATAGATGCATCTTTATCTATATCTACTGAAGTTATGAATGCAAATTCTGGGGCCCTCAAAGCATCAAGGCCCATTCCAGAAGGTGATTAATGTTAGTGTTGTCCTACAATATAAGGGGGATTGGGGGCCTACAAAATTTAGGGTCTGTAGAAGAGTGTTTGAGATTACAAAACCAGATGTTGTCTTAATTCAAGAAACAATGTGCTTGGGTGTATATGTTGTTGAGGCTTTTTTGAGACTCATGTGCATTGGATGCAAATGGTCATTCAAGGGGCTTGTTGCCTATTTGGAATCCTATAGTGGTTGATTTAAAGCCCCATGGGACTTGTGCAAGTTTACTTTTGGAGAAGAGATTTAAAGGATTTGATCATAAGTTTTTAATACTAAATTGTTATGGTCTATCCAAGGATTGAAATGCGTTCTGGGATGTTGTAGATGGCAGTAGTTTTTTCAGAGATCCTAATCTTATTTTTGGCTAGTGATTTAAATTTTACGCTATCTGCTTCATAAATTTGAGGAAGTTGTTTTAGGTTGGATACCGTGTCTGATGATTTTCTTCAGCTATTTTAGAGATCTCGGTTATTGGATGTTGCTCCCGCCAAACTAGGATGGCCTCCCATTGGCATTAACCAATTGGATTATGGCATGTGTAACATATGCTTGTTTTGTTATCCTTATCAATGGCACTCCTACAAAGTTTTTCAAATGCTCAAGGAAACTCATGCAAGGTTTCCCTCTTTCCCCACTCATATTCCTATTAGTTATTGAGGGACTTAGTAGATTGATTGCAGCTATCAAACAAGATGGAAGACTGAGGGGTATCAAAATTTCTTCATCTCTTTTCATTACACATATGTTATTTGTAGATGATTTGATTTTATTGGAAAGAGGAACTGTGGGTGGATGGTCTATTTTTGCGGAGATTATAACTTTAATTTGTGATGCATCTAGTATGGAGGTGAGTTCATCCAAATCTTGTTTTCTCAGGAATAATATTAATTATAATATTTTAACACAAATTACTTCTATTTTCCCTTACAAAGTGCATGATATTGATGATGGTAGCAAGTATCTAGGATAATATCTGAAACCTAACAACTATAGGGTCAATGATTGGATGTGCCTTGTAAAGAAAGTTGAGAAAAGGATTGGGAATCGATCTTACATGTTTCTATATTTGGGTGGTATATTTACATTAATAAGATTTGTGTTGGTTGGGATTCATGTGTATTGGTTTTCGTTGGCTAGGATGCCACAATCGATTCTGCATTTAATCAGACAAAAATATATAATTTCTTATGGTTTGGGTTGGTGCCGGGGGATAAAATGCATCTGGTTAGTTGGGATAAAATATCTAAGCCAAAATCAATGGGTGGTTGGGATATTAAAAACATATATTAGTTCAGCCTTGCACTGATCATGAAAAGTATGTGGAGAGGACTGTTTGGCACATGTTTATGGTCTGATGTTCTCAAAGCCAAATATATAAAAAGGAATTATGTATCCAATTGGATTAGGAATCCTAAAAAATCAATACGTGGGTTATCTAACTTCTAGAATGGTTTTGTGAGGTCTCTTCCTTGGATTAGTAGAGGTTTATCATGGAAAATTGGCAACGGGTTAGAATTTGTAATTGGGGTGGATCCTTTTATTGGAGGGGGATAAAATTATGTACTTTCTTATCCTCTCTTAGAGTAATTTGCAGAGTTTGATTTTTGTACTTTAGCACATATTAAAAGATCCACTTGGTCGAGGAACTCTAATTCCTATTGGTTACTTGTTGAAGATCTGGGTATGGGAATATGGGAAAAATAATGGACAATTTACATCAACTCTCTTAATAGAGATGGGACTAGGTTGAAAGAGAAAGAGGATACATTGGTTTGGTCTTGGAATAACACATATGGGCATATAAGTTCTAAATTTGCTTATGCTTCTATTTCTCAAACGCATTCTCCCTGTGTGAATAAGTGATGGTACTGTAGACTTTGGAAATGGAATATTCCGTTAAAACTCAAAAGTTTATTTAGGCTATGTATCGAGAATTACATTTTAACTTGGGATAACTTGTTGAAAAGAGGATGGTATGGGCTCAGTATTTATGTACTCTATAAAAATGGTTGTGAATATGTTAGCCATATATTTGTACATTGCTCCTTTAGTAAAAGGTTATGGCATGATATTTTTTATGAACTACAGATCTCTTAGGTATGGAGCTCATCTACCGTTGAAGCAAATTTTGAACAATGAGTAAGGAACAATTCCTCACACAAACTTGTGCTAGTCTTTATCTATTGGGATCTTTGGAAATCCAGGTATTTTGTTATCTTTGAAGGTAAATTCTCCAAAATTTTATGTTAGGTGCATAAGAATTATGGGATTTTACAATGAATATTTATATGTGAAGAAAAGTAAAAGATGCAGACAGCTCAAAGATCCTCCTAGTTTCTCTGATGTTGTGGGCTATTTTGATGATGCAACTCAGAAAAGAACCCGTGGTGCATGTATGTACTTAAATATCAATGGTGACCATAATTCAGGTTGTGGATGAGTTATGGCTTGGGCTCAAACACGAGAGCATAATTACTACCTATATGCGGACTTCTTCAATTTGCTTCCATAAATGGTATTGCAACGATCCAAATTTTTGGTTATTCGAAGATTATTGTAGATTTGACAAATAGATTGTCAAAGTTACATCTCCTATCTCTGGAGCAGCGGTGTTATAGAATCATGACATAGTATTTCTACTTTTGGGGATATTAATATTTGCCATATTTTTTGAGAATTCAACTAGGTTGTAGACAAACTATCAAAGAAATCCATTAGGGGGCTAAGAGTAGTTTATTTTTTGAAGAATATAAAGAATATGTGGACAATGCTCCATCCACATTTGGCTCTATTTACTTTTTTTCATAGACTGTCTATGTTTATATTTGAGATGACTGTTAGTTGATGTCTCATTTTCTAGTCTTGTGGGGGATAATTAGCTTTTTGAAGGTAGCCATTATTAGAATTACTTGTACACTTGATGGAGAGGGGATTGTTTTGTTTTGTATTATTCTCCCATGAACAACTATGTTTTGCTAAAGGTCAACATATGATATGGAGATGTTGGGATTTTGTAATGTGTAATTGTTCACTTTTATTCAAATGCATACCAAGGAATAAGGTTTTTTCTGCTTGAAAAAAAAGAGCAAAAATGTCTTTAAGAAGGTTTGAATTCTAATGTGGGCACTAACCATGCCCCACTTTTACTAACCAAATAAAATCTCTTTGACAAAGTTCAGTAGAATTACTCTTAAAAGTGAAACACAGTTTAATTATATGAAAGTATAGGTTCAATCTCATGTCAATCGTTAGCATTAAGGATGCTTCTCCATATTCATGTATGACATATTTAGTTAATATAATGGCATATATGAGTATGCTTAACCCAAACATCTATCATGGAACTACTGAAATGCACAACAACATTAGCGACAATCAATTAAGCTAACCCCTTGAACTTGATATAGGGTGAGTTATGAATTTCAATTTACATTAACAAGATACAAATGTCTACTTTACCATGAGAAAAATTTGAGCTTTACACTTCTTCCATACAAAAACACAAACCTTATCCATTAATCATGAAATAATCTCCTTCAATATTTTATAAATTATTTGAACTTAATTTAATACAACCTAAAGCTAAACATAATGAATTAGTGTAATAATTCTATTTCTATCATTTTAAAATCATGATTAAGCAAAACCAATGAACCTTTTATTGCCCTACATATGTGTTGCAAATAATTTCATATGCATAAGAATTATTTACAAGGTATTGCTTACATCAAAACTTTATCAATATAATAATTAATTGTGTTGATTTTTTCTTGATTTGCATTGTGTATAGGATTTTAGATCATAATGTTCCAAGTGGACACTTCAGCCATAATCAAAGGAATAAATCAAAGAAGTATACATATATTGCTTTGATTTGTTCTTCTTAAAATGGTTGAAGTGTCCACTTGAAACATGAGTCTTTCAATTCCAATACACAAGGCAACTCAAGAAAAACCAACAAAATTATAATAACTATAGAAATCTAAACATTCATATTAATTCTAAATTTCATCATTTTTAATTAAAAAAATTTAAACAACTTTAGTAATAAAAAATATCTTCAAAAAATGGTTAAATATCGTAAGATTTTTTTTGGCATCTAGAGGAATCAGTAACTCGGCTGGGCTGGTACTCCCGTGACATAGGGTTTATTCTAGTTTGATGCCACTATAGCCTCTAGCGGCACCCACACTCCCCCTATAGAGGCGCACATGCTATTCTTTTTTATTTTGACCACATGTAATCAATAACTTTGTCGAGATTATAGGGTAGGCTCGGGTTCAAATCTAACAACTACCACTATAACCCCAAGGGTATACCCAACAACCCACAAGCCAGATATACTGATAACTTATGACTTTACAAGGGCAAGCCATCTGGAGACCACATAACGAATATGGATCCCAAACACAAATAGAGATGCCTACCCCCTTGTCTTATCACAACGAGTCAATGTCTCATTTGGGAATTTGAACTCTGATGGGAAGAATAAAAACTACTCAATCTCACCAATAGACCATAAATCCTTGACAAGGAGCACATGTTATTCAAAGTTTAAATCCATAATGTTGCCAAAAATATTTTAATAATTCACCCTATCATCAACTATTTTATATCCCAAAAACTATACATTCCCCCCCTAAAAAACACTTTAAATATCTTAAAATTAAAATTTCTAATATAAAAAACATATTATTATGTCCCCATAACGTAAGATAACCCATAAAATGTGATATCAAAACTACCAACAACCTTAAAACCTAAATAATAATAATAATAATACTCCCACGTAAACCTTATAACAAAATAAATCTCGCCTACCAGTAACGTTGTAAGAAAATAACCCCATTACATGGTAATCTTTGTGAACTCAGGAGTATTGATAACTTAACCGAAAGTGTAAACTTACCAAAGTTTTGTGGGTCCTACCTATGGGTCCAGGTAGTTGCCGACCCTGCCGACTAACAGACATTTATACGCAATACTGCCATGGATTCGGGATAAATTTATTTGGTGTTTTGAAAAATATAGGGTTGTCAAATTAAAATAAAAAGTTTATTAATATATTATTTTAATTAAGGGAATTCAGAACAAAAATCTAATAGAAAATATACTAACATATGATTAAACATCTTTATCATCTTTTATTTAAGTCAATGCTTATCAGACATTATATTCCCATTTTCTTTTTTCTAATTATTTATACATTAGTTAACCCACGCTTTTTTCTTTTTTAATTATTTCATTTTTTAATAATAAGTTAAAATAATATATTGTTATAAATTATTATATTTTAAAATATTAATAACAAATACTCTTTTATTTATTTTTTAATAATAATTAAATTTCATATATGTATTAAAAATAAAATTATAAACCAAAAACACATTAATCCTCATAGTTCATGCCCTTTTCTTTATGAGTTCATACCCTAATCTTTTTAGGCCTGAGTTAAGATCCAAATCTTTAAAACCCCAAAAGAATATATTTCTGAGTTGTTCCTTTATTCCCCAGCTGACCACCCCTAACTGACTTTGAATTTTCTCGATTCAGCCTGTCATGCCTATGAGGCAGCAGCACCACCAAGGGCCCTTTTCAGTAAGCCTTGTGGAATTCCAGGTACGAAAGAAATTGGTCAGATAGTAAAGCAAATCAAGGAATCCAACAATTAGATTTTCACGCAGAAAGAGAAGACAGGTAGTTGCTGTGACCGAAAGAATTCTATATTTAATCAAATCATAATTGCAGGAGGAGGAGGAATAATTAGCCTTCTTGTTTACATATATTGTCTCAATCCCCTTCTCCCCACAGGATTAAAATTGAGAAATCTTTTGAGCTGTAAAAGATCCAATTGCTGGGATGGGTCCACAGGCATGATGGCCTAACTTGCTTAAAAAGTCTGTCTTCTCTAGCAACTTTTGCAAATTTTCTTTTGGTTATAGTTGGCCATGGCCATGTGATGTCCTATATTGAGGATGATATTTTAGAATTGCAAATGATCTCAGCCACCTCAATGCATTGATGTTCTTGGCCCACATGCAAAGCAAATTTCTTGATCTTCGATGCAAAATCTGCTAAAGATATACATGTGGTTGTTGTGGAGTTTAGTTAGCTCTTACTGGAGATTGATCCAGAATTATTTATGATCTTATCTGTGCTGGAGGGACTAGTTTTGCTGCATCCAGGATCAGGCAGAAGTGCAGCCAAAGAATCGGTGGTTTCGTGTAAGTTTTTGTTTTGACTATTGGCCTTTCTTAGCATTTGGACAAATTTTCTTGTGTCTGCTGGTGAAGCAACTGTGTTTTTTAAGTTGCAGAGGGCAATATTGTCCTCATAGAAATAGTTTTAGGTGAAGGTGAAACTAACAGGATCAGGGTTGTATTGAAATTCAACATCTGTGTTATTGGTAGAAGTTGATCCGAGAGGACATTATGGCTTTGACTTCAAAGAAAACAACCCGTTTGGCATTGGATTCAAATAAGGCAGCCTGCTTGGCATTGAATTCAAAAAAAGCAGCCTGTGTTGTTAAGAATGGTATCGTTATATTTTCAGTGTTTTGTTACAGATTTGCTCGCAAACATCCGATAATCTCATCTGTGCTCTTATGGTTTGGGCTATTGTATGTTGTTTCTCCCCGGCTCTTTTTCTTTCTGGTATCCTCTTCACCTGTCCTTATTTCTACTGCCCTGTTGTTGGGAACACTGCTGAGCCTTGGGCAACCTCACATACCTCAGATTGATGATTTAGATGAAGAGGAAGATGATGTACAAGTGTCAAGTGAAGCCCATGAGGACGAGGATGAGAAGAAGAAGAATGAGATTGAAGAAGCAACCGATGACGATCTTTCAGAATTGGAGAACAGAAAGGATGATTCTGATTCTGTTGTTCCAGAGGTTTCTGTCACAAGGGTGTCGAAGCGAAGATTTGAAGAAGGGATTGATGATTTCTCTACCAGAAGATATATTGATGCAGAGAATCTTCTGGGAAGAAGGGCAGAGGTTGTTGAAACAATTGAAGAGGAGGAAGAGCAATACAATGTGGAGGACTTAGATGACGGCAAAGATCAAATCAAAGGTGACATAGATAGTAGAAGTGTGGATTTTATGCCTTCCCAGAAAAAGGGAGAGCAAGAAGTTACAGAAATTGAGGACAAAGGACCAGCAGCAGCCGTTTATAAATCCATAAATATTCTTGAGAGGAGCGTGGAGAAGGAAGCTGAAAACATGGATTATGGAGAGGAAATATCAGAGAGAACTGAAGAAAAGGAAGCCTTGGAAGATTCAGAAGGGCAGGAAATACAATCTGATGATGAAAAGGAAGAAGCCCCAATGCTGAATCGTATAAAGTCAGTCCACTTCAGTGATAGAGACACTGTGATTGAGGGAACTTCCCAGATGCCCCTGAAGGAAATTGAAGTCGAAGAAGAAATGCCTCTGCTTGGGCACCCAAGCTCCTCATCTCTGGAATTCCATGAAGAAGTTTCTGGTTCAAGAATTGTGGAAGTTGATTCCTCTAAAGGCATTTCAAAATCAAAAGGCTTGGATGGTGGGGTTGATAAGGCTCATGCTGAAGTCCAGGTTTCAGATAAAGAAGAAGAAAATGCCCCCAGTGCCTCCCTGGAGGATTTCTTCTCATTATCCTTTCAACCCTCTTGGAAAAGGATCGGACATCATCGTAGTTCTTCAGGTTCTAGTTCAGATGCCGCAGAGAGTTCATCACCGGATGCTTCATTGGGCGATCTAGGCCCTATGTTTGATGAGCTCCATCCACTCTTAGACTTTGAGCGGTCCAAGACATATTCTGTAAGTGACAGTGACATTGGAGAGACATCAGGAATTAACAAGGAAGAGTTTTCTCCAAGGGAGACAGCTCCTCAAGACCTAATGGAATTCGCTGATGAGCATGAAGCTCCATCTCATGTGCATGAAGAAGAAGAGGAGGAAGAGGAAGAGGAGGATGATTCACATGCTGATTTTGGATTCACATGGACTGAAGATGATGAGAAAAATCTTAGGGATCTGGGGCTATCAGAGAAGGAGAGAATGCAACTGGAGGAAAGGGTCATTGCTCGCCGCCATGTCCAACATCCTCAAGGAGCTCAGGAAGAGAGCCTTATAGACTTTTATGTGGAAGAGAGAGCTTCATTTATAGATGAAGAGAATTTGTTGGAGATCGGTTTCTCGGGAGAGGCATTAGCAAAGGAATCACCTGAAATCCAAACTGGCTCAGTAGATCACACACTCGAATCCCAGTGTGAATCAGATAGCAAAGATATCCCATCTGAAGTACATCTTGATTCAACAAGCCGAGATATCCATCTCGAAAAAGTTCATTCTGATGCAGGACATGAGGACACACCCAAAGTTCACATTGATGAGGTAAGCAAAGAGAATCCCATTGAATTAGTAGCTAAGAGTTCAACTAGTCACATAAATGAGCTTCCACAGACAGATTTATTGCCACAGGAAGGAAATAATTATTTTGAAGTGAGTTCTAGTGAGGAAATTGAATCAGCACCAAGAAATGTTATTGAAGAGGGCACTGAATATGTGCATGAAGAAATTAAGGTTGATTCTCCAAAGGATTCTGCACACTCTATTGATACCGTTGATGTGGTTAGTTTAGATTCTCCTGTTGAATTTGATATGCAAATAAAGAGCATAGATACTGCTGCTGAAGTTTCTTCAATACAAGAAGAGCAATCAAAATCAGAAGAAAATTTAGAGACAAATTATGATTCAAGTTCTTCGTCATCAGATGACATTGTATCTATGTCAACAGAAGGTACTACAGAAGAACCAACCACTAAGGATGATGAAATGGAGGCCACTTCTCCTAAAGATTATGAAAATCTTACTGACAATGCTGAAGCAACTGAACTAGGATCTCCTCCTGACAGTGAGATGCAAAGAGAAAGTGTACCCACTATTGAAGAAGTCGGTTCAACAGAAGAACATCAACTCAAAGGGGAGAAAAGTGAAGAGCCATCTTATGATTCTAGCTCTTCCACATCAGAGGAAATTGAGTCAATGACAGAAGAAGTTGCTGCAATTGACCGAGATGCTCATCCAACAGTGGAAATGACAAGAGATAACGTGCCAACTGTTGCAGAAGTTGCCACTGAGAAACATCAGGAGAAAATAGAAGAAACATCTGATGACTCAAGATCTTCTACGTCAGAGGAGATTGAGTCCGAAATTATTGCAGGGGAATTATCATCGAAGCATGAGGCAGTCCAAGTTGAGTCTCCAACAGAACAACTGGCTGAGAAAGGTGAGGTTGTTGAGTTAGATTCTGGTCTAGAAATGGAAATCAAAGGAGAAACTGCTTTAACAGAGGAACAGGAATCAAAGGAAGAGAAAATTGAAAAGCACTTCGATGATCCAAGTGTTCTCACTTCAGAGGAAACTGAAACAGTATGTAGGGATTTTATGGAAGAAGATTTGGCTAGGAAGCAAGTTGATTCTCCAGAAGCATATCAGGAATCAGCTGAAATAGATGAAGTAGTTGAGCGAGATTCTCAACCAGTGGTCGAGATACATAGAGATAGTTTACCCACTGTGGAAGAAGTGGCTGCTTCTGAAACAGAAGAATCAAAACTAGTGGAGAAGGAAGAACCATCCAATATAAGTGCATCCCAGAACCAGGAGAGCCTGATCATGCTAGAAGTTAAGTCAAAGGAAGAAACTGAATCAGCTATCGAGGATGTCAGTGCGGAGGAATTGGGTGATAAACAAGAAGAAGCATGTATATCTGAAAACGAGGATAGACTTACCATGCTCGAAGACAAGTCCATTGAGGAAACTGAATCAGCTATTGAGGATGTCAATACGAAGGAACTGGGCAGTAAACTTGAAGAAGAAAGTTTATCTGAAAACCAGGAGGGCCCGATCATGCTAGAAGTTAAGTCAAAGGAAGAAATTGAATCAGCTATTGAGGATGTCATCACAGACCATTTGGGCAATAAACAACAAGAAGCAGGTACCGAAAACCAGGATGGACTCACCATGCTTGAAGTCAAGTCAATTGAGGAAATTGAATCAGCCATTGAGGATGTCATTGCGAAGGAACTGAGCAGTAAACAGGAAGAAGCAAGTATATCCGAAAACCAGGATGGACTTACCATACTTGAAGTCAAGTCCATTGAGGAAATTGAATCAGCTATTGCGGATGTCATTGTGAAGGAACTGAGCAGTAAACATGATGAAGCAAGTACATCCGAAAACCAGGATGGACTCACCATGCTTGAAGTCAAGTCCATTGAGGAAATTGAAGCAGCTATTGAGAATGTAGTTTTGAAGGAGTCGGGAAGGCAGGGTGTTGCAGAAGGTTCTTCAACAGAAAAGGAACACCTTATGCAGAAAGAAACAGGACAAACATCTGACGATTCAAGCTCCTCTGCATCAGACATAAGCTCACCTAAAAGACTAGAGGAACCGACCATTCTCGATGTGGAGCCTAAAGAGGAAATTGAAGCAGCAATCAATGAAGATATTGCAGAAAAATTCACCAAGCATGAAGAAATTAAAGTTGGTCCCTCACAAGCCTATGAGCAGTCCACTGAAAATGTTGAATCAATTAAACTAGATTCTCCTCCACTGATGGATATGCATAGAGATATCCCACCCGTTGTTGCAGAAGGTGCCTCAAGAGAAGAAAATGAATCAGAATCTGAGAAAACCGAAGATTCATCTAGTGCTTTGAGTTCCACTATAATGGAAGTAAGAGAAAATCCTTCTTCTGATGGTAGGGAGATTCAATAGCAGAAAACCTTAGTTTAGAAGCTTTGACTGATTAATTTTTGAAACAGATGAAGGATCTTCAATTCCTCTCATCTTTTGCAGCAACCACAATGTAGATAAACCCTGCATTTTTTGCTGTCATTTTATTGTGCCTATTGCTTTAGTAATTTTACACCTGAGATTTATACCTTTTGTCTTTTTTATCATTTTTACCCCATTGAAGACCACAGGTAAAGCACTGTTATTATTGGTTGTCTCCCTGCAAGTGAACATGGTATTTAGGTGATGCAGATAAGGAGACTTATAGAGGTCAGATCAACTAGATGCTGCAGACCACACCATATTGATATTTATAAAATCTGAAGGCTTTTCTGCAGTTGCAAGTATTGTTGTTCATCTGAAACTGTGGGAGTAAGAGCAGAGGATCAGCAGTGTTATTACCTCTTTAGTATTTTGGTTTTTGTTACTGCCAGAACTGAATATGCCTACTGGTTTCTGCTGAGAAGTCTTGTTCTATTTCTTACATTCTTTCTTCTGCTGGCTTGAATATAACGACTATTCCAAGTGTTTTTCCAGAGTAAGAGATCAGTTCTTCTGTGCAGGAGGAAACAGTTTGGTTGGGCATTGACAATGCAGTGTCTATGTTGCTTGGCAACTGCTCTTCTGCATTCCTTCCTGCATTGTAGTATCAGAATGGGCAGTCTCAAGTCTAGTTGAATATATTGTCGGTTACAGTGAGAGGAGTTACATTCTTTTTTTTTGTATGGAATAATAGAATTTCAGAGAGATGGTGTTAGACTTTGTAATCAAATTGTGCTTATGAAAGTTGTGAATGTGAAGACATGGCTCTGGTATTTCATGTTTTCATGATGGCTTAGACCATCTAGTCCCGTGTGTGAATAGAAGAATTGCTTTGTAATGAAAATGTGATATATCAAGATATGTGTGCCTTAGCAGAACAACTGCTCTGTGATTTGTTACTTTCTTCCTGGTAACTTATTGCAATCTACTTATTTGTGATGCTTTTATCTTTGTAAATCTAATGTGAAGCTCTTGAATGTATGAACATGGGTTGTCTCATTATGTCATATCCATGCTTCTTGGAGTGCTATATCCCTATTGTAATCAGTGGGGAACCTTCAAATGAATTAGTAAGTTATATTTAGCCCCAAGGGTTAGTTCAATTGGTTAGACGTGCGCACACTGTGCTGAGATGGTGTTAGACTTTGTAATCAAATTGTGCTTATGAAAGTTGTGAATGTGAAGACATGGCTTTGGTATTTCATGTTTTCAGGATGGCTTAGACCATCTAGTCCTGTGTGTGAATGGAAGAATTGCTTTGTAATGAAAATGTGATATATCAAGATATGTGTGCCTTAGCAGACCCACTGCTCTGTGATTTCTTACTTTCTTCTTGCTAACTTATTGCAATCTACTTATTTATGATGCTTTTATCTTTGTAAATCTAATGTGAAGCTCTTGAATGTATGAACATGGGTTGTCCCATTATGTGATCTCCATAATTCTTGGAGTGCTATCCCTATTGTAATCAGTTGGGAACCTTCAAATGAATTAGTAGGTTATATTTAGCCCCAAGGATTAGCTCAATTGGTTAGACGTGCGCACACTGTCCCGGTGAGGGGGAGGTCACCAGTTTGAGCCTCGAGTCCTTCAGAGTCAGGCCTTTGGCAAGGAAGGCCGACAGTTTACCACCCTTACCATCCATGAAACATGGGGAAGAAATGGTGGGTTTCCTGGTCAATTTCTCAGTTGAAAAAATAATTAGTAAGTTATATTTCATTATATATAGAGATATTTTTTTGCAAATTTTGCTCTTTCACTAAATTAAAAGGCGGTTAATCTCCCATACACCTCGTTATAATATACCGGCCTTTAGGCACATGCAATATGACTGAATCATAAATTATATTGATATATGAATGGTGATTCGTACAAGGGGTTTGAAGTATCTATAGTTTATTTTCACATTCCAATTGACTCGGTCATGGCCTGAAACAAAATCATGCAATTCTGTGGTTGCTCATAGGAACATGGGTCAAAATCACTGTTTCTATTGATGACATATGTGTTCATTCTGTAAGTTGTCGGGTTCTAATTATTAGAGTGTGATCCAAATCGTGGGGGCTAAGACCCGAGAGGCCTGAATGTCGAAAGAGGAGGAGATTAAAACTGCAAAATTGTAAACAATTGATCCATATAGTAACATAGAGAAACATAGAGTAAATGGGCCACATGGAGGGGTGAGGCTCAAAGAGGGTTCTTTGAGCCTCACTTCTCAAACTATACTAAGAAAGACACTCAAAACCAATAACTCAAAAATAACTTAATAGAATAAGAGAAAGGTTGGATACCAAAAATCCTTGAATGCTTTATTGATAAGGCATAGCCTTTTTACAACATTATTACAATGTGCCTTGGGGCCATACCATGGTCCAAAACCATGGGTTGTCAATTACCATGGATGCGAGAGGTACAATGTGCCTTGAAGCCATACCATGGAACAAAACCATGGCTTGTCAAATACCATGGATGGGAGAGGGTGACCTCTCCATTTAATACTTTTATGATGAATGGGAGAAGGTGGCCTCTCCATTTAATGCTCTTATGACTTATAGATCCGAATTTAGACCATATGCCCCCTGAAATTTTGATTAGAGTGCGAATTAGAAAGTGGGTTTCTGTAGGTTGCTAAATCTTTAGTATGCAGTAATGCTAAATTCGGGATATTGGAATATCATGGGTCACTACAATATTTCCGAAAGCTTCACCATTATTGGAAAATGATCAAAAATAAGAATTAAGTACAAAAGGAGATTGTCCAAGTGGATATGTTGTGCACTATATATATAACATATGTATGTATATACAAACACAAAAGGAGATTGTTGAACTGGACATGTTGTGGAGGGAAATCATGAGTTGGTGGAGGTAGATGGTCGGTTGATTGTTGGGTCAATGATCACTTTGATTCCTTGCCCTAGTCATCTTTACAATTATGTATGTGAAATATAAAGTACAAAAGAACAAATAGAGTACACATTTGGACTTGGTCCACTAAGAAACAGGACTAATTCTTATCATTTTCTCCTTGCTGAGAGGAAATTGTCCCCAAGTTTTTGCAGATGGTACACTCTCCTACGAAGGAAGTAATAATCTACAAGAGATATATAAGTGTGTTTGTTGGATTCACCCATGTGAATATTGGGAGAAGGTTAGAAAGAGAGTCTTTGAGGTGAGTGATTTAACAAGTGTTGAACATGTTGTTCAACTACAATAGTTGGAAGAAGGAAATTGTGAATGCCCTCCATACTAAAGAGCCAAGTTAATTGTGTGTTGCTGAAGCACATATGCAAAAGAATTGATCTCCATATCCTTAGGTTGATAGGAATCACAAATAAGTTTTTTCTTATAGAGATGTAATTAAATCTACTTCGTGATTGAGGTGACTGAAACATTGACTAAAAAATTATGAATATAGTGTGAAACCTGTGAAGTGAGTTGTTGCATGTCACAAGGGATGAGTAGTGGAGCATGTTAAGAGTCCCAATCTTATAGAGATTGACTAAGATAACAATAATCCCCATGGATGGCAAGGGAATGATATACATTGATCTCAGTTTCTAGACTTTGTGCAGTTAATAGATGTCACATACCCAACAATCTGTTTACATTATCTAGGCTGCAAGTTACTCAAATTCACCATAAAAAAATTACCTTTGATACCGAATTTGATTTTCACTAGTTAGTTGTAAAAAATTTTAGCAGAAGCAAAACTATAGCAACCAAAATATTTAATTTCCATCGTAAGACATGTATGCAATCCTACAATGAATTTATCCATAATTATGCAAATTGAATTCATACATTGAGAACTGAACGACTGTGAATTAAATAAAATGAAAATAAAACATATAAACTTTGCACTTCACAACATATTCAAGATACTTATTTTTATAAGAAAACAACCTCCAACTAGTTATAAACAAAGGATGTTCCTTCCATCCTTACGCTCTTTGTCACACTTAATCTTTTTATGGTAGAGACCACCCTTGAGTTGAAGAAATGAAAATAGAAGGGTGAAGTTCCTAAGGTTTACCTCTAAGTTCTCTTTCTCAACCCATAACCCATAAAACTCTCATGTGTAAGAAGCCTCCTCTATAGCTATTCCAATCAACCAACACTCTTTCCCCTCAGCCTACATAACACCAAGAATGCGATCCCTTTCTTTGTAAGCATTCCCTTAAGTTATCCCAGTTCATTTCTAGTGCTTTTGGCATAGGTTGGCTAAGGAAACTTTCCATTGGAATTCTAAATATTATCAGTTCTAGAATTTCCATTTGTAATAAGCTGATATGAAAGTACAATCCACATTCCTTAGACTAATTGTCTTCTATTTTTCCTGTTCCCTCAACCGTTCCTACAAGAAGAATGATGTTATATGCCCAAATTTCCACATTATATTTGCATGTAGATAACTCTCCATGTGGTCCTCATGAGGAGCCCACATTTCACCTCTAATCCCCATCTTAGGATAATAATAAACATAGGTTAATTAAGTCAAGTTCATAATCATGGGTTTAGGGACTTGAGGATATATCACTAGCAAAGGTTAATAATCAATGCCTAACAACATAGTTTAATAATTCACTAGGGTCCTCTCCTCTTAGACCCCTTTCAAGTTTCACTTGCCCTGCTTGTAGAATCATAACTGCCCATCTCTTTTTAGTCCTTCCTCATTTGCATTTGTGAAGGATTTTGTCTTATAATTTAATGTACACAATTAAATTTTTTTTGGTCTCTATTTCCCTAGACCACATATGTCCCCCTTTTACCCACTTGATTGTTGCATACACATTTATATTATGAAGTAAAAAAGGGGGGAATTATAATAGGCCTTGTGAAAGCCATCATAAACCATTGTGATTATATTTGTAGGGAATGGAAAGCAATAGATTACACTAAATCCAAGGGTGTGACATCACTATTAATTGTAGCAATGAAAGGTCCAATGGCATAAATGATAGAACTTTTATTGTTTGACAAGCCTTAATGGACTTGCTTCTTTGACTCACCCAAGATGATAAGGTGTGGATGTGGGGTGCTAGAATGTTGGAGTGAGTTTAAAAGATCAAGTTCTTTTGGTTTCCATTGCCCATGATCAATTGTGTGAGCTTTTGTTCAATCTAGATATTGGGAGTGAAGAGAGATTTTGTCACAAACTTAAGGGCCTTTCCCAAAAAAATTATTTTCATCACCCCTAGTCATGCGACACTGCTTTGCCATGGCCACAAGGGCTTGAGCAACCTATGCCTACTACAGCCAAACTATGCCCCTTCACTTAGGGCCTTTCCCATAACTATGCCCTAAGACACAATGTGTCAGATCTGCAACCAAGTTCTTCTAACAACTAGAAACATGTCCAACCATGGCCTTAAAGCATCCCAATAATACTTTGGACACTTAGCTACTATTCATTATTACTTATCCAATCAAAACAAAGAACAATGACATTCAACCAATCAAAGAGACCACACTAAAAAGGTATGGGTGACAACCAAGATGGATGCCTTAACTTATTATCATGAAGAATTTTACATGAGTACAATAAGGGAGTCCAACCAAGTTGCTCGTGACTTTGTTATAATGTACAAATAATCCAAGGAACTACAACCTACTTGCAAAATACTTGAACAGGGTAACAACTAAAGCATTAGTGTGTTTGCCTCTTCTAGATCCCATATCTTTATTAAATCAAGCAGCCAAATCCCAAGTTGTTCATTGCGCCAACAACAGACTTAGCACCTTAGAACTCCTTGTCCACTTGATGAATGAATGACTCTTTCTTGATTCTCTAAAGCCTTTTCACAATGGTCGCATTTTCTTGTTATAGGTGCAAAGTTACTTATTGTTTTCTTCTCCTAAGGTGCCTTACACCGTACTCCATGCCCAAGTGGACCCAAGCATGCAATCCACTCCATCTGTCCTCCAATTCTTAGAACACTTAGCCCCTTGTGTCCACATCCAACCAAATCATGAGCTTCTACTTGAGGTGTTCCGATCTTGTATAAAGGAAACTCTGGAATGATTCACCACTCCGTCCAATTCCTATCACACATCATCTTTCCTTGTTGCATTGTTGTTGTGGTTTATCATGCTTTCCTAATAGAATCAAGTAGGGTTTTCTATTCCCATCCACGGGTGAAGGCCTTACAACTTCTCTCTTATTGTTAGTACATTCTTTCATGAGAACCAATGGAATGTTGGAGGCACTAGGATTGGTGCCATTAGTCTCATGTCGTTGTCCCTCAATGATAGCATCTTCAATTACGTGTTTCTATTCTACAAGAAGAGCCTTGGCCTATTTTCTCTTCAAGGAGAAACATTCATTGGAATGACTAGGAACCTATGATAAGAGTAGTGTTTCTTATTCTTGTGGCTAGTAGTGGAGGTTCAACTTGTTGGTTCTTGATTTGACCAATAGTAGCCGAGGGAGAGAAGAGGAAGAAAAATCCTTTTGTATTAGAGGGTTTTGAAAACTACTTAGTGAATTAATTATCCTTTGACAACTTAGATTCAATAAAAGCATGCTCCAAAGAAGAAATCATAAATGAAGACATTGGAAAATCTTAACTGATTTGTAATATCTGTAAGGAAAGATGAATCGATGTGGAGGGTATCCTATGAGTCTTATACCCTAAGCTTGATGAAGAGCTTGTTGAACACCTCAATGGATTGTTGGATTGTTTGTAAGGACCCATTTGAGTTGCAACTACCACACCAACATAGTATCTTTATACTCTATTAGGTCGAAACACTTTTAGACAACTTTGAAGTCATCCTATGTGTTGATCATTGGTTAGTTTGTAGATGTTAGGTCCTAGATGTGGGTTTGACACTAGGATTTTAGAATTTTAATGATTATACCAAAAGCAATAGGATCACTAAAATAAATACAATTACATGAGCACAAAAACAACACAAAGATTTATCCTCAGAAAGTCTCTTGGGGAAGAAAACAAATCAAAACTTCCTTGATATAGAATTCAATCAAGTACAGTGTAAAACCCCAAGGACAAGACTAGAAACGTCCTCTCTCAAGTAGACTCCTTTCTCTCTCTCTTGCGCACTTGCTTGAGTGTGAAGTGTGTATAAATGAGGGAGGCACCTCACCTATTTATACTCATCAAGTGAGTGACATCATAACTTTACCAGGTCGTGCCGTTGCTTTAAACAGGGCCGACTTAGCTAGGGAGACTCAAAATAACAGTTATATAATACTTTTGTGGGTACTATTGCCTCGGATTATAATGAAGTTTTTACCTCATGAATTTTACATGCCCAATTACATCAAGGACATCTCCCAAAGAAGAAACAATAATAATATAATAAAAGTACAATAGAATATCTTCCAAAGTTACATTTCTTTAACACTCCCTCTTAACAAGGAAGGTATTCTACAACACCATCATCATCATCAACAACAACTGTACAATTGACTGGGTAATCAATATGTCATGGGAATTTTTGGAACAACAACAACATCATATATATGGAACATCATCATCAACATCAACATGGAACATCATTATCATCATCAACAAGAGCATCATCATCAACATGGAACATCATCATCATCATCATCAAGAGCATCATCATCAACATGGAACATCATCATCTTCCCGGGAGCATCACCATCAACATCGACATGTGGCTGCTGGAACATCATCAGCGTGTAACTATTGGAACATCATCAACATGTAATTGTTGGAGCATCATCATTATTAGGAACATCATCAACATGTAACTGATGGAACATCATCATCAGCAGGAACATCATCAACATGTAACTGTTGGAACATCATCATCATCATCAACATGTAACTGGTGGAACATCATCATCATAATTAACATCTATAGCAACTCTATAGTGGGCACTATAGTAGACCAAACATGCCTTGTTTGACTTGTTAATCCTTTTAGACCAAACAAGCCTAGTCAGACATACCAATCTACTTAGGGACCAAACATGCCTTTTCTGACTTACTAATCCTTCATCATCATCAACATGTAATTGGTGGAACACCATCATCATCAGTATCATCTAGAGAAACTCTATAGTGGGAACTATAGTAGACCAAACATACCCTGTTTGACTTGCTAATCCTTTTGGACCAAACAAGCCTAGTCAGACATACCGATCTACCTGGGGACCAAACATGCCTTGTCTGACTTACTAATCCTTTTGGACCAAACAATCATAGTTAGACATACCATTCCCCCAGGATCAAACATGCCTTGTCAGCACTGACATACAAATCCCATTAGGATCAAATAGGGCTTGTCAAGATGACATACCAATCCTAGACTGAGCTTCCACACTCTAGGTGAATCACACTTTGTATGGCCTTCCCCTGTCCCGCTGCAGACTCCTTAGACCCTATGGACCACTTTTTGTCCTTTGATGTTTCCTTGATCATCCCCAAAAACATATGAAAAATGATATATGCGGCTTTTAAACCTATAAGCGCGTACATACGCGGGTTTGACCCATATAACCGCGTACATTGGGATGTGTGCATAATCCAAATCCTTTTTGAGTTTTCCTTGACATGGATCCGACTCATTTGACTCCTGGCCTTCCATATGCCTTGAGATCGCTCGGATTCGACCTTTCATTATCCCTTTGAAAGCTATATAAGGAACCCCTTGGTACATTGAAGGCATAAGAGATAATTGAGAGCAAAGAAACTATAGTCCGTTGTTGCCGGAACTTATGCTTGAGTCTGCATCCCTTTGTTTGGAGCACTTTTGTGTTCTTCCCAAGCTTGCCTTTTGCTTGTGAGCTTGCTATCGAGAGATGGAGGATTGAAGTGGTGGAGGCCCAAGTGGGGGATTCAGTTCCTTCGGTTCACAGACGTGGCATCAGAGGTTGTATCTTGTAATCTCTGATTTATATTAATAGAAATATATTTTCTTGTCCAATGATGTGTATTTGAATGAATATTTTATCCATGGGAATATGTCAAATTCTTTTACATTATTGATTATATATGCTAGAATAGATCTAACACCATGATATATAGTATGCTTGTATTGTTTACTTGTTGTTGAGAAAGTAATCTACCAATTCAAGATGAAGATTGGAAAGCTCAACAGGGATCTACTTCAACCGTGCGGAATAAGGTACGAGGTCTGATCCTTTAGTGTTAGACATTTAATTTCTATTGCATATTGGAAAGGATTGATTTCTGGAGTCAAGCTGTCTGTTGTGGTACCCCAATCCATAGGAATTTCTCTCCGTAACAGAATTGGCGACTCCGCTGGGGATGTTCCTTGTTTTTCTTTGGGGTTGGGGGCATAATGGGCTTGATATTCTTGACTTGCTCTCTGTTTCTGTGTTGCATGTTATAGTATGTTCATCCATTGACACTCCCCTTTATTGGTTTGACCCTTGGCCTACTTTTTACCACTGCCTTCTCTGTATACGCAGGTTTTTGGCCAAAAGTCACGTACATACGCTGATTTTTGGCCAAAAGTCGCGTATACATGCAGGTTTTTGGCCAATATCTACGTATACACTCAGGTTTTTGGCCAAAAGTCGCGTATATACACAAATGTTCTTTAAACAGTCGCGTACATCCTCCCTTTTGGTGAGTTTGATGTTGTGGGAAGTTGCTGGGTGGGCTGTGAGTGTGGTTGGGTCTTCCTTGGGTCTGATGTTGTTTGTTGGATGCTTCTTTTGTGACCAGAGACCGCTTTTTCATTGATTTTTATTTGAAAGTAGTTTTAGTCATTTATCCTTTTTGTTTTGCCATTAGTGCATTCCTCTTTTTGTCTTGGTGTCTTGTTGGGCTTGTCTTTTATACTTGCTGCAGAGACTGAGAGTTTTAGATGACTTTTATTGCATTTTCATTCTTTTATATTGAAAAATACGAAGTAGTTGCACTCTTAGTTGCATCTTAGATATGGATTTGAGGAGGTACTTGCATTGGATTGCTTGGATGAGAGTTGTGTTTAGGCTTTCATATAGGAAGGATTGCATTGGCATTCGGAAAGGAATATATATTTATGCATCTCATGTAGTGGCATACCCTATTTTTCATTTGACAAATATTGCACTTAGAATTGTTTGTTATGGTGTGCATATTTATTTCACTGCTGAGTCATAATGTCATTAGTTGCACGACCATTTCCCTTTGAGTAATTACAGCCAATTAAAATCAATGCATAATAAAATGAATTACACTCTTTTCTTTTATAGGGTGCATCAACAAGCTTAGGTTTTAGGATCTTGGAATAGTTCATTGTAAGTCAATTCTCCAAGATCACTAAACAACAACATCTAGGTGTCTATCCAGGTGAGTGTGTGAAATCCTTGGTATAACCAGTGTTTCTCAGGATCCTCCTCTCAAACGAGAGTTAAGCACAAGGCAGTGTGAGCGGTTATTGATTGGGATGATCCCTAGTCATAACTGAGTAGCACCGGAGATATTTCCAGGATTGTATTCGTATCTGGGGGCTCTTTCGAGAGTTTCGGGCTTTGCTACCCTGCCCATATGGTCAATCCCGCCTGCGATTGTCCACCTGAGCATTGATTATAATGAGGTGACCTTAGTTGCCTTACCTAGGTTATCGAGGGGGTACTCGCAGAGGTTATTCTGTGAGTGTCCTGGCCAGGTAGAGGTCAGACAGCACAGTCGCTTTATGCGTTGAAGCTAAGGGCCACTATAATTGGTTACGTACCTCCGCTTGTAGTGTATGGGAGTTTCGAGCCTCTCCTAGGTGAGACATACTTGCTGCATTCGGGAGCTCACATATCCTCCCCTTGGTTTGCTTGTATTTTGGCTATAGATTTTCTTAGGAGTGTGCTCTTTGTGTGCTAGTTGGCCTTTGGGATCGTGGTTAGTTGAGTATATTTATGCTCTCTTGAGTTCAGGTCCTTTTATTTTTGGCATGCCTAGTATCCTATCACCTGTCCTTGGTCCTAGTATGGATCCTGGTGTCAGACTTGGGGGCATCACAACCCCTTACCGTGCTCATAGATTTGGGAATGGTTATATTCCATCCTCTACTCCATTTGTGGAAGATTTTTATTCCCTTCGCTCAGCCTTTACACTGGTGGTCACCCTCACGGGGGTGGTAGTGGATGTGTGAACGTTGGGTCTACACCTTACTTTCCTTTTTTATGTCCCATCGTTCACCGCATTGTTTCCATTGGGTGCATTTGTCATGATCATTCCTCCCTATATCCTATAGTTTGGATTCTTTATTGACTATTTTGGGTTGTTTTTAACTAATATGGTTGTCATGTAGGGTCCATTTTTTGTACACTCTCTCCGAGGTTTCGACCCGTTCGTTCCTATCACAAGTATTATGTCTGAACTAGCATATAGGTTAGGATTTCACATCCGCTTGCACTTATGCATTGCCTTATGACTGTTTCATTTTAACCTTAGGTACAAACCCATTCATGGTATCACGGAACCTTCATGCTGTTGTTAGAAGTGATATTATGTGAATGGTAGAGATTTCCCATGCTGTGAGTCCTCTCTTAGGTCCGGGAGTCCATTGTATAGTATTGCCATGACATTTCACAAGAGCCTCATACTCCTCTTGATCTTTTGCTGGCCTATTTCCCTTAGGACTCCCTTATGTCAAGTTGTGAATGCATTATCATGAGCTTTGCCTGCCTTATTGAGCTTTATGCCGGCTCCCCTGACATTGTGTTTCAGCCATATAGCCCGAGCTTGTCTCATGTCTAGCCATGCAGAGCCATTTTTTATATCCTTCGCAGCTTGATTCCCTTTTTACCGGGAGGGGATTTTCCCCCAAGTGTCGATATCCTACACATGTATCCTTGCATTGAGCATAGGTATGTTCCACTGCTTGGAACTAGTTTGTTTTCCCTTATGACACTCGTCTCCTCCTAGTTTGTAACTATAAAGCTATTTTATTCTTTTTTCAAGCTTTTCAAATAACCGAAAAAGCCAAAAAAAAAAAAATCAAAAAACCAAAAAGCCAGACAAGGAAAGATGTTATCTTTGGCAGCTGTCGAGTCGTGTCGCCTTCGAACAGAGCACTGTATATCACATCCATTGGTTGGGTTATAGTTTGACTTTAGGAGCTGTACTCGTTTATCTGAGTTTATCTCCACCGACTGGTTAAGCTTCCAGTCCCTATGCAGCCTCTGTCAATGCCTCCTGTGTCGCAGAGATGTCCCAGTTTGTATATCAAGTCTATGCTGCCTTCATTCAGTCACCATATGCCATTATGCTCTTGTTTGAAGGAAGTTGAAACCTGAGTCGACCATTCCTCAGTTATCTTGACTTTGCATGTCGGCCATTCCCGGTACAGTTACTGGTTCGTGCACTTATAATCGAGTCCTTCCACATTATACAGCTTTGCTGAGTATCTCGTGTTGGATGATGGGGGATGCCTTAATGCCCTCCTTCCAGCGGATTTCATCCCATCGAATTTAGATCATTTATTCTAGGATTGGAATCTAGAGTCATTTTGAGTGCCTTGAGACTTGCAGTCATCAGTGGCAGGTTCTCTCACCATCGACAGTTCTTGGGAATACATCAATGTCCCATGATCGATGGATCCTCTCAAGTGTTCAACCTCAACACATTTATTCACACTTGTTAGTTTGCACTCTAGTACCTTGATTCCCATTGTCATCATTGGTGGGTGATCTCGCATCTTTTAACGGTAGACATTAATGACCGGTAATCAGACGATGGACTACTATGTTCGACCTCGACACCTCTATTCGCATACTAGGACATGTACTCATAGCGGTTTGTGTAGAAGACTTTCCAGATTGGTGGCATCTCTTATATGCTACCTCCTTGATCGTGCCAGTGTTCATGAGATTTCATCTCTCGTGACTTGATTCCAGTATATGTCAGACATTTCCAGACACGATGGAGATCTTGATCTATTATATATCTTCAGCCATTTTGGAGATCATGGTCCTTTGTATATCTTCATCATGGAGATTCTGATCTATGTATATTGTACGTGGCGATGACCACATATGTGATATCATGTATTATGCCTATTCATGGCCATTGTACTCTTATGTATCCGGGACTGCTATATGTACTTGCAGTTATATACAGAGTTGTATTATTGTACTACGCTGATTGGGTGGCTGGTCTTCCATTTGGGATCCTTCATCACTCCACTTTTGGGATGGACTTATAATGTATTTCGGCCATCGTATGACCCCTCTGATCTCATACATTAGGGGGCATCTGTTATAGCGGATTTCACCACTCTAGGTGAATCACACTTTGTATGGCCTTCCCCTGTCCTGCTGCAGACTCCTTAGACCCTATGGACCACTTTTTGTCCTTTGATGTTTCCTTGATCATCCCCACAAACATATGAAAAATTATATATGCGGCTTTTAAACCTATAAGCGCGTACATACGTAGGTTTGACCCATATAATCGTGTACATTGGGATGTGTGCATAATCCAAATCCTTTTGGAGTTTTCCTTGACATGGATCCGACTCATTTGACTCCTAGCCTTCCATATGCCTTGATATCGCTCGGATTCGACCTTTCATTATCCCTTTGAAAGCTATATAAGGAACCCCTTGGTACATTGAAGGCATAAGAGAGAATTGAGAGCAAAGAAACTATAGTCCATTGTTGCCGGAACTTATGCTTGAGTCTGCATCCCTTTGTCCCTTGGAGCACTTTTGTGTTCTTCCCAAGCTTGCCTTTTGCTTGTGAGCTTGCTATCGAGAGATGAAGGATTGAAGTGGTGGAGGCCCAAGTGGGGGATTCAGTTTCTCCGGTTCGCAGATGTGCCGTCAGAGGTTGTATCTTGTAATCTCTGATTTATATTAATAGAAATATATTTTCTTGTCCAATGATGTGTATTTGAATGAATATTTTATCCTTGGGAATATGTCAAATGCTTTTACATTATTGATTATATATGCTAGAATAGATCTAACACCATGATATATAGTATGCTTGTATTGTTTACTTGTTGTTGAGAAAGTAATCTACCAATTCAAGCTGAAGATTGGAAAGCTCAACGGGGATCTACTTCAACCGTGCGGAATAAGGTATGAGGTCTGATCCTTTAGTGTTAGACATTTAATTTCTATTGCATATTGGAAAGGATTGATTTCTGGAGTCAAGCTGTCTGTTATGGTACCCCAAGCCATAGGAATTTCTCTCTGTAACACTATAGTAGACCAAACATGCATTGTTTGACTTTCTAATCCTTTTGGACCAAACAAGCCTAGTCAAACATACTGATCTACCTAGGGACCAAACATGCCTTGTCTGACTTACTAATCCTTTTGGACCAAACAATCATAGTTAGACATACCATTCCCCCAGGATCAAACATGCCTTGTCAGCATTGACATACAAATCTCATTAGGATCAAACAGGGCTTGTCAGGATGACATACCAATCCTAGACTGAGCTTCCACACTACGACTCTAGGAAACCACACCATCAACTTCACCATTACTCTCTCTTACGAGGGATGTCCTTTCGTACTACACCAAGCTTGTCTCTAAAATACTCAATCTTTATTCGAGATAGAGGATTAGTCAACACATCAACAACTTGTTCCTCTATAGGAGCATACTGGAGCTTTACAACTCCCCTCTGCACCATATCCTGAATGTAGTGATACTTGATTTCTATCATTGCTTTGAATTTTTATGGAACACCGAATTTTATGACAACTTGATCCAACTCTTTTTATCACAATAGATATCAGTCACATCTATCTTGGTATCAAATAACCATATCAACAACTTGCGAAGCCATACTACTTCACTGCAAGATGAACATGCTACAATATATTCAGCCTCTACCATTCTGGGAGAAACAATGGTATGCTTTTTGCTAAGCCACGAGATCACACTCGATCCCAAACTGGAACAACATCCTCAAGTGCTCTTTCTGTCTTCAACACTCCCTTCCCAATCAAAATTTGCATATCTGCTTAATTTGATTTCACTATCAGATGCATATCTGAGGCCATAATTTAATGTACCCTTTAGGTACCTCATCACATGTTTTTCTACAATCAAATGAACATGTCTAGCCTCCACCATATACTAACTCAAGGTTTTCACAACAAAACATATGTCTGGTATTGTATTTGTCAAATACATCATTGAGCCAATAATATGCATGTACAATGTAACATCCACCGTCTCTAATGAAGCATCATTTAAGAGCTTCAAGTTTGTCACCATCAAAGTGTTCATGGCCTTACAATACACCATCCCAAATCTCTTTAGGATCTTAACAACATATTTTCCTTGATTTAGGAAAATCTTAATTGGGAACTGGCATACTTAAATACCTAAGAAGTAATTCATCATACCATGGTATTTCATCTCAAATTTTGTAGCAAGCTTCTTCTTACATTCATTAATGAGCTTCTCTTCACCTGTGAAAAATAAATCATCCACATACAATAATAGTATCATAAGACCATTATCTACAACCTTATAGTAAATGTTGGAATCAAATTTACTCTTGGTAAATCCCAAACTCATCAAGAAGCTGTCAATTCTTCCATACCATGCTTTGGGTGCTTGTTTGAAGCCGTACAATACTTTATTCAATTTGCATACATGTGGTCATCTCATGAGGGGCTCTGCCATGTCATGGTATTCTGGTGTATTCTGTTCTTCAACATCTCTATCTGGTATTCTGCTAGTCTCTGCAAATTTAGGAGCTTCGTGCTCCTTTTTATGATCCTCCTCTTCATAATTCTTTCTAGACTTGTTGAAAGTTGCATCTTCATCAAATATTACATCTCTATTGACTTCAATATGAAAGTAACCTGGGATGTAGATTCTATAAGATTTTGATTGCTCACTATAACCAACAATTATCCCCTTCTTTCCTGAAGGGTCCAACTTTGATCTCTTCTCCTTGGGAACATATATGTATATAGGAAAACCAAATATCTTCAGGTGGATGAATTCAGGATTCTCATCGGTAAACATTTCTTCTAGAGTCTTGTTCCCAAGAGCACTGTAAGATATTACGTTTTTCACATAAACCGCGGTTCTAGCTATTTCAACCCATAAGTGCATAGGTAGATCATGATCATGGATCATAGATTTTATTGCTTCCATGATAGATATATTCTTCCTTTCTGCTACTCCATTATGTTGAGGATTATTGGGAGTAGTGCACTCCCTCTTAATCCCATCTTCTTTATAGAAATCCTTGAATTCACTTGATGTGAATTCTCCTCCATTATATGATCTCAAGGTCTTGATCTTGTTTTCAGAGAGGTTTTCTACAAGAGATTTAATTTATTTGAACTTCTCAAATACCTCATCTTTACTCTTCAAGAAACAAACCCAAGTCTTGCATGTATAATCATTAATAAAGGAACATAATAAACATACCTGCGTAGAGAAGTAGCTGACATCGGACCACAAACATCTGAATGAATAATGTCCAAGAATCCTTTTGCTTTGTTGTTGCTGCTTGGATATGGGTTCTTTGTATTCTTTCCTTGTGCACATCCCTTGCACACTCCATGATAACTCTGGATCTCTAGTAAAACTATTACCACTTTGTTCATGATTGGAAATGATTTGTAATTTATATGAGCAAGTATTCTATGCCATAACTCACATGGGATAATGGTACTTCCTGTTAAAGCTTAATCTAAATGTCCCTTGAATTCATAGAATCCTCCTTCTTTAATTCCAATCACGACTACATCATCTATTGTCTTTCCTTTTGGCCACATGAGGAATTCTCCATATACAAAAGCAACTATGAAGCTTTTCTTATCTAAAAATGAGATAGAAATGAGATTCTTTTTCAAACTTGGAACATATAGAAATTCTTTCATCTTCATGGACTTTTCATATTGTAGCTTATAAAAGGATTTTCCCATTCCTTTGATGGGATATTGATAATCGTCTCCAAGATTCACTTTGTGTGGAGAGTTCTTATGTATGAGACATGAGAGAGAGTCTTTGTAACCTGTCATATGTTTGGAGGAACCATTGTCTATGAGACAAGTGTCACTCCCATGCGAGAATGAACCTATGAGGGATGAAATTAAGACATATTCTTCACTGGAGTCTTCATCTTCTCTGTCCTTTCCTTCAACTTAGTCATCATCTTTGACTGCATGGGCATGAAGCATTTTGTTTCTCTTCTTGAAGGGGATGGCTTCTTGCAATGTGTCCCTCTTGTGACATGTAAAACATTCAAAGGATGAGAAGTCCCTTTTACTCCTTTTGTCTCTTTGAAATATTTGATTTCTTGTAGGATATTGTTCATGATCTTTTCTCTTATTCTTTCCTTTCTTTGCATGGGCTACCAGAGCTTGGTCTTCATGGTCATTTAATTTCTCTTCTCTATTTGCTATTCTTTCTTCTTCTTGTACGCATTCTTCCCATAATATACTTAACTTGGCAAACTTCCTTATAGCACATATTTCTTTTATGAAGGACTCTCAATCCCTTGGGACACCAATCAAGGTGGTAATCACAATTTATTCTTCTTCTACCATGTCTCCAATAGCTTCTAACTATTGTTTAATCTGGGACACTCTTGTGAAATATGACTGCATTGTCTCTGGCTTTTGAATCTTCACACTCTTGTGTTGGTTTCTCAAGGTCATTTTTTTGTTGATGTTTCTTCCTTTGATGCAGATGGGTATAGGTGGCCACCCACCTATTCCATTGGCTCAAAACAATTTTTTGTTTTGGAAATTTTTTTATAATTTTCTATTTCTTTTGGGTCCCAAACTTCTGGGGCCGTTTGGAGGCGCTAAACAACATTTTTGGGCGATTCAGGGAGGGGGCAATGGGTTCTAATGGCATGCATTTGTTCCCAATAAGATGTTGTAAATATCATATAGTCCTTTCCAATAGTATATTGAGCACCCCAAGCAGAGATCGTATGCAAAATTTATGACCTCGAGAAGTTGACTGTTCAACTAACCACCTTGGGCCCGCTAACTTTTTGACGATTCATCTCCTAGGGTTAGTATTAGGGTTTCTGCCTCTCCAAGGATTTATGATAAAAGGCCCTTCAGTCTCCTTTTCTATTCATCTTGTCATGAGTGAGCGTAGTCGCCATATCTCTTCTCAGAGATACAACTACCACCATTCTAGTTGCTTTTGTTTTACAGTTTGTTCTGTTTCATTCAGTTAATAGAATATGAGTTTACTGTATCAATTTGTTTATTTCCATATATTTGTGTATGTGGATATATATATATATATATATATATATATTCTCTTTCATTTTGTTCTCATAGAAATCCGGATCAGTAGTATCAGAGCCTTTCTGCTCTTGTGGTTTCTCAATGCATGTCCCCGATGAGATATGAATATTAAGAGTTGGGTCTCAAACTAGTTGAGCTTGGGGAAAATACCTCTCGTCGTCTCAAGAAACCTCACATGGAGGGGGAATAAAAGAGATATGACAGAGCATGATATCCTATTAAATTTTTTATTTAGCAATCCCTCACGAGACAAAGGAACGACATGATGGATAATTTCTCCCATTTCCTTCGAAGAATGCGAACCTCGACGGATGCACCTTCAATAAGAATCCGTTTCAGGGGTGCAACTCCCTTCAAGGTACAAGTTAACTTTGACATCCCCTTATTTGAAGGAAAGATATATGCAAATGATTTGGAAAATGGTTGAGTCTATTATAGGGTTCTTTGTTCAAAATTTTTCCAACAATGAAAAGATCGCCTTCGCGCTCCTTAAGTCCCTCTCCCATATCAAAGACTGGTGGGATGAGAAATGCAAGAGGTATGTGGTGATGAATCTTAAATATTAAACACATAACCCACTTGGACATATTTTTTCTATGCCTTCAAAGGGTAATTCTACCATGTCAGAAACTATGATGACCAATACACTTGGTGGATGACATTGCATTAGGAAAGAGACCAAATGGTTCCAGAGTATACCAATATATTCCACACCCTGTGCTCAAAGCTGTGTATTAAAGACTATGAACGACACTTGGTTCTAAAGTACCATAATGGCCTGCACAAGTACATTCAGTTGGATATGGATTTCCTAGACATATCCTCAATAGGAGCATCTTACCGATACGTTGTCAAGATCAAGCAAAAGTTTTAGCAAAAGAATAAGCAGGATTTTGGGTTTGAAAATTAGCGGTAGGAGCCGGGAAAAAGTGGCCCTAAGTAAAAACCCAAAGTACAATGCAAGGATGGCCGAATTACTGACAACCAGTCTAGGCCGCATATAAATAAGGGTAATGGGAAATCAAAGAAGGACACCGAATAGTAATGTGAGCTCCACAAAAGCCTCTGGCATAACACTGATAAATTCCGCTCAAAAAAATCATTGTTGGCTGAGACAAAATCCAAGATATAGACTCTAACTTAGACACTAATGTATAGAAATAAAGGGAAAGCATATCAATGATGCGAAACTTAGTGCCCATCGCAACTGTAAATATCCAACCAGAAGAGTTAGAGGAGCCAGAGCAAGGGGAGCACCTCTTCCATTCACAACTATGGGTGCACGAGACTCCTCTACATTTCATTGTCGAGTGGTAGTTAGAAGAACCTCATATCGGTCGAGGTCGTCAAAATAATGAAGCTTCAAACAGTTCCACATTCCTAACCCTACAACATTGGTTGGCTGAACCAGGGATGAGACATCTCCGTCAGTCAACAGTGCCACCTCTCCTATGGCATCAAGCCCTTCAAAGATGAGGTAATGTGTGATGTTACCCTGCTTGAATTTTGCGATGTTGTTTTAGGACAACCATATATGTGGAAACATCATACTATGTATGAGTCTAGACCTCGTAGTGTCATTATCAATTTGGGAAAGAAACATTACAAGATACCAGAGACACTTCCTACTACTGCAGTGCCTCTCATCACAACGAAGCAATGCAAGAAGGTAATATCCTAGACATGGAAATTCATAATCTTCATGCTTCATTCTGAGGGTGAACACAATATCACAACAACATCCACCACCTCCACACAGAATCCCTCTATGCAAAAAAAAATAGGTGGACACGATCGTGGAAGCATACAAAGACATCTTCACCACACTTGTTGGGGTTCTAGTACATTTCTAGGTCAAGCATTCCATTGATTTGATCCCTAGTACACCTTTACCTAATGGGAAATTATACAGGCATTCCCTCATGGAGAATGAAGAAATCAAATGTCAAATTCAAAATTTAATCCAAAATGGGCACATTCAACCCAAGTCCTCACCTCGTGGGACTCCAATTGTGTTGGTACAGAAGAAAGATGGGACATGGCAACTTTGTATTGACTATTGAGCTTTAAACAAGATCACAGTTTGGAATCGATATCCCATTCCCTGGATCAACGACCTCCTCGACTATCTCAAGGGGGCCAAGTATTTCAACAAGATTGACCTAAAATCTATCTATCATCAAGTGCCAATTGAGCAGACAAATGTCTGGAAAACTGCCTTCAAATCTTAGGAATACCTTTTTGAGTGGTTGGTCATGCATTTCGGCTTAGCTATTTCTCCAACAACCTCCATGAGGATAATGGATGACGGTCTACGACCATTCACCAATTCCTTTGCGGTCGTATATCTAGATGATATTCTGAACTGTAGTAGAACATGGGTAGAACATTTGCAACATATCCACCGGGTCCTCAACACCCTGCGACAACACAAGTTATATGCCAATATAGATAAGTGCTCATTTGGCATGGAAATGGTTCATTATTTGGGATACATTGTGGATGAACATGGTGTTCATGTAGATCTGGAAAAGATCCAAGCCATTTGCGATTGAACAAACTTGATGACTTTCAGAGAGATTCGTAGCTTCATATGTATTGCAAAGTTCTATCGCAAATTTGTGTTGGGATTCTCTAATATTGCTTGATCCCTTAGCTAGGTGACCAAAGGTGGATCTAATGCCAAGTTCATATGGTCCAAGCCACAACAACATGCATTTGAGGAGCTGAAGTGGTGCTTATGCTCGACGCCGTTACCTTACCTTACCAGATCTGCAACAACCCTTTGATATTGAGATAGATGCTTTAGACTACATTGTTGGTGTGGTTTGATACAGTCCACAAGTACCCTACCTATGACAAGGAAATGTACTCCATTATCCAAGCCTATCTCCAATTGAAGTAATACATCCTTGGAAAAGAAACAATCATCCCCACTAATCACAAGCCCTTGCTAATCATGCAAACCCAAGAAAAGTTACAGAATGACCACCACCAGAATTGGTCCACTTACTTGCATTAGTTCCACATGAACATTAAATATAATAAGGGAAGCACCAATCAAGTCATTGATTACCTTAGTCGGCCTCTAGTAGCAGCATTAACCATGGTGCTCAACTCTTGCGACCACGAGATGTCTGGGTGGCCTCAACTATATGACAATGATCCCGAGTTCACTCCCATATATCAATCCTTGTGTGTAGGTACAACAGTGGAAAAATTTCATCTTTAGGAAGGATTTCTATGCCACTTGGGCTATCTCTGTGTTCCTTCAAGTGAGCGTGTGAAGATGATTTGCAAAGCACATTACAGTCAGGTGGCAGGGAACTTTGGCACTGAGAATATAGTGGAGGTGTTGTAGAAGTATCTTTATTGGCCCAAACTTCGACAAGACATCGACCAATATATCAGATAATGCATTTCCTACGCTATCAGAAAACCAACCGTAAAAAAGAAGAGATTGTACACCCCCCTTCCCACTCCGAATAGGCCATGGGAATCCATCTCCATGGATTACATGTCAAGACTACCTTCAACTAAGCATGGTAATTACTGTGTGTTTATGGTTGTGGATCACTTATCTAAGATGGCCCTTCTGATAGCTTGCAAGAAGAGCATCTTTGCCGAAGGCACTGCTAATCTCTTCTTCGAGCATGTTTGGGTTCATTTTGGGCTACCAAATACTATCATTTCATATTGAGACAACAGGTTCCTAAGAAATTTCTAGTCTAGTTTATGGTCATTGATGGATAACAAGCTCACCAAATCGATTTCCTTCCACCCCTAGGTCAATGGACAAGCAGAGGTATTCAACCAGATGATTGTGCATATTATGAGAATGCAAAATTCTAAGCAACCCTTCACATGGGATGAGAGCCTTCCTTATGTTCAACATTGTAGCGGGGTTTTCACCCCTCCTACATGCAAAAGCACCTCCCTTCTGTCAATGAGATAGTAGGGTAGAGTTCGTGGAAGATAGCTACAATAAACAATAATATTAGTAAACAAAACCAATAAGCAAATACAACTAAACTAAATAAAAGCAAAAAAACATGAAAATTATACCCTCTTTTTTTTTTTTTTTTTTTAATCTGAAAATGGGCCACCGTGCCCAATATTGGAAATGGATCGCCTCTCCATAGGTTGGTTGGTATGGAGGATGCCTCAACATACGGGATGGGAGATGGTGGGGCTATGGAATGATTGGAAAAATGGTGTGAATACTTTGAGAATGATGGTTTCTCACCGTACTCACGGAATAGAATAATGAAAAAGGGATAAGAATCTTGTTTATGGAGACCTTCACACTATTTTTATAATAAGTTTTTAGGTTTTTTGTCCTTTTCTCTCTTTTAGGGTTTGGAACCCTAGTTAGGGTTTTAAGCCATTTTTTGTGTTTCTAGCCCTTTTGTGAGTTTTTTTGGCCTTTTTGTGGGGTTTTTAGACTTTTTTGAGAGAGAATAAAGATAAACCATAATTGTGAAGGTCAAAGGTAAGGGAAAAATGGTAGGAAAATGATGTATACATGTGGTTTAGACCATGTAGAGCTAGGTGAGAATTTTTTTGCATTAATAGATTCCCCCCTAATGTGTGAGGGCAGGAGCTCATCGTATGGCCTACAAACATCATAAGATCATGGGGATAGTGGAGAGACTGGAGAGACCTGTGAAGAAGCAGTGCTTCCTCGTTCGAACCATGTTGGATTTTGGTTTTTATATTAATGGTTCCCAACAATGGGTGAGATACAAAGAATGTATGACATGTATATGAATGAGGTGGGCATACCCATGCTCGTACAAAGTTTAAATGGGATCAAGGCTCAAAAAATATGGGAGTTGATCAATACATTTACAATTGATGTTACATAATGGTGGCCTCAATGAGAGGTTGAATATCTTGCTGATATGAAGAACTGATACATAGGAAAAATGGCATTCTCTTGGAATGCAATATCTTCATAATTGATGCTCTGGTTAATTTGGAAGTGTACATAGTTGGAGGGATTCCATGACGGGGAGTGAGAATCTATGTGGTGCAATATGTCGCATCAATATTGAAGCTACATAGAATCACTGATCTGGGGCTTCTAAACACTATTTCCAACGCAACCCAAAAATCACAAGGAACATGAACCTATCTAGGTCCCATAATAGACTCACGAATGTGCTAGAGTCAGGTGACAACTAGGGTCTTCAATCAAATAATGCATGGTCCAATACCCTGCAAGAATCTCAATGGTGCGATGATGTAGTTGGAGTTGAGCACCGGAGACACAACCACCCTGAGAGGTACTAATGAATCCTCTCAAGTGATCCAAGGAACTCATCAATAAGGTGAATGAAACCAGGATACAGGGACCTCTGGGTCTATCCTCTGGAATAGATGTGTTGATGTCGACAGAGGGAGACCTGCAACTAATTAGGGCAATAATGTTTCCTTGACAAGAAGTATGAGGGGGATAACCAAAGACGTGGGAAAATCTGGGGATCGACAAAGTGAATGGGGGGATATGGGAAAGGGAGCATGGGAGACTCAAATGTCCTTTGTTCAGAGTAATGACAACATGTCTGACCTGGCAGCAAATGAAACAGACTCTGCATGGGAGAGGGATCATAGCTGAAATACTGGGAATGTAACTGCAGATGGGAAATACTGAGGGAGGTAACTGGACTAGTGATATCCAGGGGATCCGAGGAAGACTCATAGCAGAATACTCTGGACAAAGGTGAATTAAAGGAGGAAAGCTGCCAAACTGTAATATATAGGGTGGCGCCGAAAGACAACATTATAAGAAAGTAAATGATCGATGGTGTTTTCATCTTTAGAGAGTCTGAAAATAGAAGAAGACTCCAGTGTGGTCTCTTTTTCATATGTAGTCTCATCAGTACAAAAAAGGATAAAAGTGTGCGCATGAGAGCTCTCCCGGCATTTGGGGAAGGAAGACTTCTTTATCGTTTGTAGTTCAATCAGGCCGGAAAAGGTTAAACTTATAATGATTGGACAGTCTTTCAAATACTTTTACAAATGTGAATGAAACCAAGTTTAGTCGGCAATATTTTCTTGATGAGAAGGCTAGAAAAGAGCTTAAAAACAACCCATGTTGAGATTTTTCGTAAATTTCGGTCCCAATGCCCGAGAAAGCATAAAAGGATGCAAAGGGAAACATTCTTGGCCTGAGTGCACCAAGGTGGTTCTTTTCTTATGATAGTCTACATAGTCCGAAAAAGAGGGTAAACAAAGCTACATAGACGCCCTTTCAAATATTTTAATGAGCGTAGAAGGAAGCAAGCGTGCTCGACGATCTTTTCATTCTTTTAAGAGTCAGAAAAGAGATTAACAGAAACTCCATAATGGTCAATCAAGCAAGGGGGAAGTGTTCGATATATGGAAAGAGGTTATGTTGTGAACATAGCTTATGGGCATAAAATGCAGAACACTAATGGGGCCCCCTTGCAGGATGATGGATGGTGGTAAAAAATGGCCGACTGTGCAGTATGGATGGAGTGAATGGCTAGTGAACGTGCTAATGCGTATGAGGGGAGACTCACGTGATGGCACACAAACCTAGGTGGCTTCTGGTAGATTGCTCGAAAAAACCTAGTGATAGCATGATACAAGGGTCTCGTTAACATATAGAGGGCAGAAAACCAAACCCGGTGGTATGAATGGTGTCTCAAACGGATTCCAGAGGACGCTGACTAATAGCTAGTGATGCTTCCCTTGGTGCAGTGGTGCACGGGTAAAAACTAGACCAAATGGAGGTCTATGGGTACGAAGCTAGCTCAATGTACACGATGTGATTTACGTGGTGGTACACAAATCGACATGACTCCAGGGAATGGCCCAAAGAATCGGTAAGGAGGGACACAATCTATAAGATCATTTCTCAACCCGAGAGGTTTTTGCACAATGGTGGTAGCTTCCTATCCTTGTAGAGGATGATTCATACATGGGCATGGAATATCAGGGAGATATGGAGGGGCCTTAACCTCTAGGGTAGGTCTTGGGACCTGACGGTATGCTAGCATAGTGGTATCTATATCATACGTGCAACCTGTTGTGTGCATGTGTAGACGTGGGACCGCACCCTCCAGTGGGGCTACCAGTGTCGCAGGAACAGGGGTTATATCCACCTGCTCATGTGCAAATGATGCGACAGAGTTCTACAATGGACTCACTATGACTAGACGTGGAGAAACTACTGGAGGGGGTCACCGACTCGTAGTAAAAATGATGTAAAACAAAAAATAAAAACTATGCCCCAAGTGTTGCATGGTGAGCAACTCTGGCATAGGACCTCTGGTGAAGGAAATTGGCCTTGCCTTGGAGACTCTGCAGTTGGCACAAAGAACATGGGGGAGGAATCTGGAATTCAAAAGGAAGAACTAACTCCAAAAGATTCACCATCTATGGAAAATGATCAAAAAGAAGAATTAAGTACAAAAGGAGATTGTCCAAGTGGATACGTTGTGAACTATATATATAACATATGTATGTATATACAAACACAAAAGGAGATTGTTGAACTGGACATGTTGTGGAGGGAAATCATGAGTTGGTGGAGGTAGATGGTCAGTTGATTGTTGGGTCAGTGATCACTTTGATTCCTTGCCCTAGTCATCTTTACAATTATGTATGTGAAATATAGAGTACAAAAGCACAAATAGAGTACACATTTGGACTTGGTCCACTAAGAAATAGGACTAATTCTTATCATTTTCTCCTTGCTGAGAGGAAATTGTCCCCAGTTTTTGCAGACGGTACACTCTCCAACAAAAGAAATAATAATCTGCAAGATATATATAAGTTTTTTTGTTGGCTTCACCCATGTGAATATTGGGAGAAGGTTAGAAAGAGAGTCTTTGAGGTGAGTGATTTAACAAGTGTTGAACATGTTGTTCAACTATAGTAGTTGGAAGAAGGAAACTATGAATGCCCTCCATACCAAAGAGCCAAGTTAACTGTGTGTTGTTGAAGCACATATGTGAAAGAATTGATCTCCATATCCTTAGGTTGATAGGAATCACAAAGAAGTTTTTTATTATAGAGATGTAACTAAATCTACTTCGTGATTGAGGTGACTAAAACATTGACTAAAAAATGATGAATATAGTGTGAAACCTGTGAAGTGAGTTGTTGCATGTCACAAGGGATGAGTACTGGAGCATGTTAAGAGTCCCAATCTTATGGAGATTGAATAGGTTAACAATAATCCCCATGGATGGCAAGGGAATGACATACAATGATCTCAGTTTCTAGACTTTGTGCAGTTAATAGATGTCACATACCCAACAATCTATTTACATTATCTAGGCTGCAAGTTACTCAAATTCACCATAAAAAAATTGCTTTGATACCGAATTTGATTTTCACTAGTTAGTTGTAAAATTTATTAGCAGAAGAAAAACTAAAGCAACCAAAATAGTTTTTTTACATCGTAAGACATGTATGCAATCCTACAATGAATTTATCCATAATTATGCAAATTGAATTCATACATTGAGAACTGAACGACTGTGAATTAAATAAAATGCAAAATAAAACATATAAACTTTGCACTTCACAACATATTCAGGATAATTATTTTTATAAGAAAACAACCTCCAACTGGTTGTAAACAAATGAGTTCCTTCCATCCTTATGCTCTTTGTCACACTTAATCTTTTTATGGTAGAGACCACCCTTGAGTTGAAGAAATAAATATAGAAGGGTGAAGTTCCTAAGGTTTGCCTCTAAGTCCTCTTTCTCAACCCATAACCCATAAAACTCTCATGTGTAAGAAGCCTCCTCTATAGCTATTCCAATCAACCAACACTCTTTCCCCTCAGCCTACATAACACCAAGAATGCAATCCCTTTCTTTGTAAACATTCCCTTAACTTATCCCAGTTCATTTCTAGTGGTTTTGGCATGGGATGGCTAAGGAGAATTCCATTGGAATTCTAAATATTATCAGTTCTAGAATTTCCATTTGTAATAAGCTGACATGAAAGTACAATCCACATTCTTTAGACTAATTGTCTTATATTTTTCCTCTTCCCTCAATCGTTCCTACAAGAAGAATGATGTTATATGCCCAAATTTCCACATTATATTTGCATGTAGATAACTCTCCATGTGGTCCTCATGAGGAGCCGACATTTCACCTCTAATCCCCATCTTAGGATAATAATAAACATAGGTTAATTAAGTCAAGTTCATAATCATGGGTTTAGGGACTTGAGGATATATCACTAGCAAAGGTTAATAATCAATGCCTAACAACATAGTTTAATAATTCACTAGGGTCCTCTCCTCTTAGACCCCTTTCAAGTTTCACTTGCCCTGCTTGTGGAATCATAACTCCCCATCTTTTTTAGTCCTTCCTCGTTTGCATTTGTGAAGGATTTTGTCTTATAATTTAATGTACACAATTAAAATATCTTTGGTCACTATTTTCCTAGATCACATATGTCCCCCTTTTACCCACTTGATTGTTGCATACACATTTATATTATGAAGTAGAAAAGGGGGGAATTATAATAGGCCTTGTGAAAGCCATCATAAACCATTGTGATTATATTTGTAGGGAATGGAAAGCAATAGATTACACTAAATCCAAGGGTGTGACGTCACTATTAATTGTAGCAATGAAAGGTCCAATGGCATAAATGATAGAAATTTTATTGGTTGACAATACTTAATGGACTTACTTCTTTGACTCGCCCAAGATGATAAGGTGTGGATGTGGGGTGCTAGAATGTTGGATCGAGTTTAAAAGATCAAGTTCTTTTGGTTTCCATTGCCCATGATCAATTGTGTGAGATTTTGTTCAATCTAAATATTGGGAGTGAAGAGATATTTTGTCACAAACTTAAGGGCCTTTCCCAAAAAAAATATTTTCATCACCCCCAGTCATGTGACACTACTTTTCCATGGCCACAAGGGCTTGAGCAACCTATGCCTACTACAACCAAACTATGCCTCTTCACTTAAGGCCTTGCCCATAACTATGCCCTAAGCCACAATGTGTTAGATCTGCAACCAAGTTCTTCTAACAACTAGGAACATGTCCAACCATGGCCTTAAAGCATCCCAACAATACTTTGGACACTTAGCTACTATTCATTATTACTTATCTTATCAAAACAAAGAACAATGACATTCATCCAATCAAAGAGACCACACTAAAAAGGTATGGGTGACAACCAAGATGGATGTCTTAACTTATTATCATGAAGAATTTTACATGAGTACAATAAGGGAGTCCAACCAAGTTGCTCGTGACTTTGTTATAATGTACAAATAATCCAAGGAACTACAACCTACTTGCAAAATACTTGAATAGGGTAACCCCTAAAGCATTAGTGGGTTTTCCTCTTCTAGATCCCATATATTTAATTAAATCATGCAGCCAACTTCTAAGTAAGTTCATTGCGCCAACAACAGACTTAGCGCCTCAGAACTCCTTGTCCACTTGATGAATGAATGACTTTTTCTTGAATCTCTAAAGCCTTTTCGCAATGGTCGCATTTCCTTGTTATAGGTGCAATGTTACTTATTGTTTTCTTATCCTAAGGTGCCTTACACCATAATCCATGCCCAAGTGGACCCAAGCATGCAATCCACTCCATCTGTCCTCCAATTATTAGAACACTTAGCCCCTTGTGTCCACATCCAACCAAATCATGTGCTCCTACTTGAGGTGTTCCGATCTTGTATAAAGGAAACTTTGGAATGATTCACCACTCCGTCCAATTCCTATCACACATCATCTTTCCTTTTTGCATTGTTGTTGTGGTTTATCATGCTTTCCGAATCCAATCAAGTAGGGTTTTCTATTCCCATCCATGGGTGAAGGCCTTGCAACTTCTCTCTTATTGTTAGTACATTCGTTCATGAGAACCAATGGAATGTCGGAGGCACTAGAATTGGTGCCATTAGTCTCATGTTGTTCTCCCTCAATGATAGCATCTTCAATTACGTGTTTCTGTTCTACAAGAAGAGCCTTGGCCTATTTGCTCTTCAAGGAGAAACATTCATTGGAATGACTAGGAACCTATGATAAGAGTAGTGTTTCTTATTCCTGTGGCTAGTAGTGGAGGTTCAACTTGTTGGTTCTTGATTTGACCAATAGAAGCAGAGAGAGAGAAGAGGAATAAAAATGCTTTTTTATTAGAGGGTTTTGAAAACTACTTAGTGAATTGATTATCCTTTGACAACTTAGATTCAATAAAAGCATGCTCCGAAGAAGAAATCATAAATGAAGACATTGGAAAATCTTAACTGATTTGTAATATCTGTAAGGAAAGATGAATTGATGTGGAGGATGTCCTATGAGACCTATACCCTAAGATTGATGAAGAGCTTGTTGAACACCTCAATGAATTGTTGGATTGTTTGTAAGGACCCATTTGAGTTGCAACTACCACACCAACATAGTATCTTTGTACTCTATTAGGTCGAAACACTTTTAGAAAACTTTGAAGTCATCCTATGTGTTGATCATTTGTTAGTTTGTAAATGTTAGGTCCTAGATGTGGGTTTGGCACTATGTTGTTAGAATTTTAATGGTTATTCCAAAAGCAATAGGATCACTAAAATAAATACAAGTACATGAGCACAAAAACAACACAAAGATTTATCCTCAGAAAGTCTCTTGGGGAAGAAAACAAATCAAAACTTCCTTGATATAGAATTCAATCAAGTACAGTGTCAAACCCCAAGGACAAGACTAGAAACATCCTCTCTCAAGTAGACTCCTTTCTCTCTCTCTTGCGCACTTTCTTGAGTGTTAAGTGTGTATAAATGAGGGAGGCACCTCACCTATTTATACTCATCAAGTGAGTGACATCATAACTGAACCAGGTCGTCCTGTTCCTTTAAACAGGGCCGACTTACCTAGGGAGACTCAAAATAACATTTATATAATACTTTTGTGGGTACTACTGCCTCGGATTAGAACGAAGTTTTTACCTCATGAATTTTACATGCCCAATTACATCAAGGACATCTCCCGAAGAAGAAATAATAATAATATAATAAAAGTACAATAGAATATCTTCCAAAGTTACATTCCTTTAACACTCCCTCTTAACAAGGAAGGTATTCTACAACACCATCATCATCATCAACAACAACTGTACAATTGACTGGGTAATCGATATGTCATTGGAATTTTTGGAACAACAACAACATCATATATATGGAACATCATCATCATCATCAACAAGAGCATCATCATCAACATGGAACATCATCATCTTCCCAGGAGCATCATCATCAACATTGACATGTGGCTGCTGGAACATCATTATCATCATCTGGAACATCATCAGCGTGTAACTACTGGAACATCATCAACATGTAATTGTTGGAGCATCATCATTATTAGGAACATCATCAACATGTAACTGATGGAACATCATCAACATGTAACTACTGGAACATCATCATCATCAACAACATGTAATTGGTGGAACATCATCATTATAATTAACATCTAGAGAAACTCTATAGTGGGCACTATAGTAGACCAAACATGCCTTGTTTGACTTGTTAATCCTTTTATACCAAACAAGCCTAGTTAGACATACCAATCTACCTAGGGACCAAACATGCCTTTTTTGACTTACTGATCCTTCATCATCATCAACATGTAACTGGTGGAACATCATCATCATCAGTAACATCTAGAGCAACTCTATAGTGGGAACTATAGTAGACCAAACATTCCTTGTTTGACTTGCTAATCCTTTTGGACCAAACAAGCCTAGTCAGACAAATCGATCTACCTTGGGACCAAACATGCCTTGTCTGACTTACTAATCCTTTTGTACCAAACAATCATAGTTAGACATACCATTCCCCCAGGATAAAATATGCCTTGTCAGCACTGACATACAAATCCCATTAGAATCAAACAGGGCTTGTCAGGATGACATACCAATCCTAGACTGAGCTTCCACACTACGACTCTAGGAAACCACATCATAAACATCACCATTACTTTCTCTTACGAGGGATGTCCTTTCGTACTACACCAAGCTTGTCTCTAAAATACTCAAACTTTATTTGAGACAGAGGATTAGTCAACACATCAACAACTTGTTCCTCTATAGGAGCATATTGGAGCTTTACAACTCCCCTCTGCACCATATCCTGAATGTAGTGATACTTGATTTCTATGTGCTTTGATTTGTTATGGAACACCGAATTTTATGACAGCTTGATGCAACTCTTTTTATCATAATAGATATTGGTCACATCCATCTCGGTATCAAATAACCATATCAACAACTTGAAAATCCATACTGCTTTGCTACAAGATGAACATGCTACAATATATTCGGCCTCTACCATTCTGGGAGAAACAATGGTATGCTTTCTGCTAAGCCACGAGATCACACCCGATCCCAAACTAGAACAACATCCTCAAGTGCTCTTTCTGTCTTCAACACTCCCTTCCCAATAAAAATTTGCATATATGCTTAATCTGGTATCACTATCAGATGCATATCTGAGGCCATAATTTAATGTACCCTTTAGGTACCTCATCACATGTTTTGCTACAATCAAGTGAACATGTCTAGCCTCCACCATATACTGACTCAAGGTCTTCACAACAGAACATATGTCTGGTATTTTATATGTCAAATACATCATTGAGCCAATAATATGCCTGTACAATGTAACATCCACCGTCTCTAATGAAGCATCATTTAAGAGCTTCAAGTTTGTCTCCATCAGAGTGTTCATGGCCTTACAATACACAATCTGAAATCTCTTTAGGATCTCAACAACATATTTTCCTTGATTTAGGAAAATCTCAATTGGGAACTTCCATACTTAAATACCTAAGAAGTAATGCATCATACCAAGGTATTTCATCTCAAATTTTGTAGCAAGCTTCTTCTTACATTCATTGATGAGCTTCTCTTCACCTGTGAAAAATAAATCATCCACATACAACAATAGTATCATAAGACCATCATCTACAACCTTATAGTAAATGTTGGAATCAACTTTACTCTTGGTAAATCCCAAACTCATCAAGAAGTTGTCAATTATTCCTTACCATGCTCTGGGTGCTTGTTTGAACCCGCACAATGCTTTCTTCAATTTGCATACATGTGGTCATCTCATGAGGGGCTCTACCATGTAACAGTCTTCTAGTGTATTCTCTTCTTCAACATCTCTATCTGGTATTCTGCTAGTGTCTACATCTTTAGGAGCTTTGATCTCCTTTTTATGATCCTCATCTTCATGATTCTTTCTAGACTTGTTGAAAGTTGCATATTCACCAAATATTGCATATCTGTTCACTTCAATATGAAAATAACCTGGGATGTAGATGGGCCGTAAGATTTTGATTGCTCACTATAACCAACAAATATTCCCTTCTTTCCTGAAGGGTCCAACTTTGATCTCTTCTCCTTGGGAAGATATATGTATATAGGAAAACCAAATATCCTCAGGTGGATGAATTCAGGATTCTCATTGGTAAACATTTCTTCTAGAGTCTTGTTCCCAAGAGCATTGTAAGATATTACGTTTTTCACATAAACTGCGGTTCTAGCTATTTCAACCCATAAGTGCATAGGTAGATCATGATCATGGATCATGGATTTTACTACTTCCATGATAGATCTATTCTTCCTTTCTGCTACTCCATTATGTTGAGGATTATTGGGAGTGGTCCGCTCCCTCTTAATCCCATCTTCTTTATAGAAATCCTTGAATTCACTTGATGTGAATTCTCCTCCATTATCTAATCTCAAGGTCTTGATCTTGTTTTGAGAGAGGTTTTCTACAAGAGATTTAATTTCTTTGAACTTCTCAATTGCCTCATCTTTACTCTTCAAGAAATAAACGCAAGTCTTGCATGCATTAATAAAGGAACATAATAAGCATACCCGCGTAGAGAAGTAGCTGAATTTGGACCACATACATCTGAATGAATCATTTCCAAGAATTCTTTTGCTTTGTTGCTGCTGCTTGGATATGGGTTCTTTGTGTTCTTTCCATGTGCACATCCCTTGCACACTCCATGATAAATTGGGATCTATGGTAAAACTATTACTACTTTGTTTATGATTGGAAATGACTTGTAATTTATATGATCAAGTCTTCTATGCCATAACTCACATGGGATAATGGTACTTCCCGTTAAGGCTTAATCTAAATGTCCCTTCAATTCATAGAAACCTCCTTCTTTAATTCCAATCACGACTACATCATCTATTGTCTTTCCTTTTGGCCACATGAGGAATTCACCGTCTACAAAAGCAACTATGAAAATTTTCTTATCTAAAAATGAGATAGAAATGAGATTCTTTTTCAAACTTGGAACATATAGAAATTCCTTCATCTTCTTGGACTTTTCATATTGTAGCTTATAAAAGGATTCTCCCATTCCTTTGATGGGATATTGATAATCGTCTCCAAGATTTACTTTGTGTGGAGAGTCCTTTTGTATTATACATGAGAGAGAGTCTTTGTAACCTGTCATATGTTTGGAGGCACCATTGTCTATGAGACAAGTGTCACTTCCATGTGAGAATGAACCTATGAGGGATGAAATTAAGACATAT
>LPNX010542699.1:389414-413081 GCA_001517045.1 Pseudotsuga menziesii | reverse complement strand
CCATTTCTAGGCTCCGCCAAGGCTGTCCCTTCATAATCCACTAACTCGTAGGCACCCTTCTCTAACACATGCTTGACCACGTAAGGACCACGCCACATAGGATTGAACTTACCTGCCCCCAAGGGTTCTTTCGATTGATCCCACACAAGGACCAAGTCTCCTTCACTAAACACTCTCAGACAGACAGACTTATCGTATTGGGCCTTTACGCGATGCTTATTAACCTCTAGAGTCACCAAGGCATCTCTACGCTGCTCATCGAGTTGCTCAAGGTGAACCAAACGCTCCTCCAAAGGAGAAGTACCTGGTAAGAGTTCCACAGCTAACTTCAACGAAGGAATCTCGCATTCAACTGGCAATATCGACTCCACTCCATGCACAAGCTGATATGGAGAAAAACCAGTGGCAGTCTTTACCGCGGTTCGGTATGCCCACAAAGCAGGGTACAACATAATATGCCAATTCGTCTTGCTTTGTGCGATGGTTCGTTGGAGAATGGACTTAAGTGATTTATTCACTGCTTCAACCTGTCCATTCGCTTGAGGATAGTAAGAAGAGGAGTGCTCTTGCTTATACCCTAACTTGGATGCCAACTCTTCCATCATACGGTTCTGAAAGTGTGAGCCATGGTCAGTGACAAGCTCTCTCGAAATCCCGAACCTAGAAATGATTTGGTTGAATACGAAGTGAGCGGCTGTCTCACTGTCGGATTTTACAGTAGGCATTGCCTCATCCCATTTTGTGAAGTAATCGACAGCCGCTATGATATGATGGTGCCCCCCAGCTGAAGCTGGGTTGCAATCCATAAAATCGAGCCCCCATTTGGTGAAGGGACCGGTGGTGATAATAGGGTGTAACGGGGCAGGCTTCGAGCGCATGTTACGTGCGAACACCTGGCAAGGGTGGCACCTCTTGACTACTTCAATACAATCCTTGAAGATCGACGACCAGAAATATCCTGCTCTCAAAATATTTTGAGCTGTAGAAAGCCCAGATAAATGACCACCACACACCCCTCCATGGCAATCATTAAGCACTAACTCAGTCTCATCATGAGTTAAACAACGTCGTAAAAGGGAATCTACTCCACGGCGGTACAAATTATTGTCCACTATGAGGTAGTTCTTGGAGACATGACGTAATCGACGTCGTTCATCTCGCGAGAGGTGAGTAGGGGTCCTCTGCGTTTACAAATATACTATGATATCTCCGTACCATGGGTCATCCATTGAGATTAAGAAAATGTGTTCATCAATGAACGTATCTTCACATACCGACTCCTCAGCCTCGCTCGGAAAATCTGATATGAGCTCTGCAAAGATTAAAGATTTCTTCGATTTTGCTGAAACAAATTCGAGATCAAACTCCTGCAGGATGACAATCCATTTATTATATTTTCCCCCAATCATCCTACGTGTGAGGACGAATTGAAATGGATTGACATGGGCAACGACCAAGGTCTGGCGAAAGAGAATATAATGTCTCAAATGCTGCACCGCATGTACGGTAGCCAAGGCAAGCCTCTCGACATGAGAATACCGAATCTCTGTGTCAATAAGGTTTTGGCTCAGATAATATATGACATGCTCCTGGAGCTCCTCATCCTCCTGAATCAAAACCATCCCATTCGTCTCTAAAGACGCGGCCACATATAATAGGAAATCACGGATATAATCCGGAGGACTAATCACCGGGGCCGATGCTAGGGCTCACTTAAGTGCATCGAAGGACTCCTGGGCTCGCTCATCCCATTCAAAGGGAGTATCCTTCTTCAGGAGACGCATGAAACCTCTAGTCAAATTGGAGAAATTGACAACAAATCTTCTTAGGAAGTTTGCCATGCCTTGCAAACACTGAAGATGACGAATATTTCGCGGGGGAGACAACTGAAGTATTGCCTCAACCTTCAAAGGGTCGACTCTTATACCCTCTTTTGAAACGATAAATCCTAACAAACGACCCGATTTCACGCAAAAGATGCACTTATGAGGGTTTAATCTAACAGCATAGTGCCGGCATCTTTCGAACACCAATCTCAAGTGATAAGAATGACACATCCTCATGCGAGAATGAGCAGCGAGGTCATCCAAAAATACTTCAATAATGGACTTGAGATCGTGGAAAATCAAGGTCATCGCCCGCTGAAACATAGCTCCGGCGTTTTTAAGACCGAAAGGCATTTTTTGATAAGAAAATGTTCCCCAAGGACAAATAAATGCGGTCTTATGTTGGTCCTCAGGTTTAATTTGAATCTGATTATACCTGGAAAAGCCGTCCATAAAGGAGAACACCTCGCTACCCGCACACTCATCCAAAATATGATCTATAAATAGTGTGGGGAAGTTATCCTTAGGACAGGCACAATTTAAATCACAGAAATTAGTGCATATACGGATCACTCCCTGCTTCTTATCCACCAGAACGGGATTTGAAACCCACTCCGTCAAGGGAATGGGATAGATGAAACCAGCTTTCAATAGCTTCTCTATCTCTGCCTTTATGGCGGGTGATTTCCTAGGATTTACCGTGCGTAAACGCTGTCGAACAGGATTAGCGTTGGGGTAAGTCTTAATCTCGTGTTCGACAATCTGAGGGTCAATCCCTGGCATCTCATCGTAAGACCAAGCAAAAACATCACGTAATTCCTTGAACAGCTCAGTATATTCATGAATCTCATCTTGGGAACAATCCGCCCCAATGTAGACATTCTCAATCGTACCAAGGTTGTGAGAAATGTTGATAGGCATAGTTGATGATATGTTTGCCATGTTTCCATCAGCCATTTGACCAGGAGAGCTTAATGGAACCATGGGTCTACCAACTTTCTGACTAAGAATCTCCCTGTAATCCTCATGCTCCAAAAGGTCAAGCTATGGAAGGAAATATGATCTATGGTGAAGTTCCTCCCATGGTGGCTCAACTCCCGACATAGCCTCAATAATCGCTTCATCAGATGGGAAAACCGTATCAAGGCAGTCGTGGGCATGAGAAGACTATACTTCCCATGCCGGCAGCACATAGGGGTCTTCCTCCTCCGTTCGTGAAGAGGAAGAACAAGGCTCTGCAACAGACTGAAGATTAGATTGGTAAGCTATCATGACTGCAGGCAACGGCACACTCTTCTCAATGGCCTCACTTGAAGGACTCGGTGAAGGAAGAATCCAAGGATCTTCCATATGACTTGTGCGAAAAGGCACCGATCTCGTAGACGTCGAAGCACCATCGAAACTTGATCCTATCATGAGGACGGGTGCAGGACAACTAAAGGTTCCCATCAGGGACAGATACATACCTACACCCACACTCCCAGTTGCCGGCTGGGAATGTTCAACTTTCGCAACTGAAGCTTCCGAAGATGCACTAACAGGCGGATTCTTGAATGCCATCTGATCAATCGTTACAATCTTCCCATTATGAGGAAAGCATACAACACGAAATACGGAAGACGCAACGGCTTGCATACTATACATCCAGTTCCTTCCCAGTAAGATATTGTAGTCAAGGGGCGCATCAACCACCTCAACCTCTATCGCAATGGTCTTCCCTCCCAAACGGACTTTAAGAGAAGGAAGGATACTGTGCGGCCTAAACGATCTCCCATCAAAAGCAGTTAACATGGTCGTAGACTTTGACAAATCAGGAGAACCAAGACCCTTCCAACAAGACAAAGACATCACAGAAGCAGCAGCGCCCTCGTCAATCACAGTTCGCTTGATGATCATATTAAGGCATTCTACATGCACCAAAAGGGACACATAGTAGGGCAAGCGAGGCTGATGTCCCACGGTTTCAAATTTGATCACTGAGGAAGAATCATCACCATTCACACCAAGAGTGGAATGCAAAGCCTTCCTTTGCGACGGACAACTCTGAAGCACTTCCAATGCAGACATCGTACAAGGAGTATGGCCCAAGTCCTCGACAACTGAATAATTCTGGGTGGCTCTGGCATTTGGGTTATGACCTGAACGCTTAAGTACCCCCTTAGGAATGCGAGGTGCAGCCTCAGGTTTATCCACAAGTTTCTCAATGCGCAAAGGGGTTCTTGGTGGATCAGGTTCTTTACCTGGGTTGGGTTGTGATGAAGTATAATCTTTCGCACGTGTCACAACTTTCACGGCACGGACCATATTAATGCACCCATGACCACTAGTTTCAGGTGGATATTCATCACTAGATTGATCATGGGACTTTGAGTTCATATTTTGGTTATGCGGTAAAGGGTTCGTTAACACAGCTGGGCCCTGTGCTATGAACTTCTAAGCTTCATCCATTCTAGGGCACAAGTAAGTGAGGTGATCGTCCTTACAAAGCTTGCAAGGAAACTTAACCTTACGTTTATTGTGCTTGTCCCCCCCAGCATTTTTATTGTTCTTTTCATTATTATTGGCATTCTCATTCTTATTCCCACCCTTCTTATTATTATTGTTTTTACCCTTTTTTCGATTCCATCCGGGTTGCTGGTTACCCTTCTGGTCGGTCGACTGCACAGCAAGTACATTCGCCGTTTGGGCAGGCTGAGATGAAGTCGTAGCTTGTCCCAAGGCAGATTGGTTGATTGACAACTGAGCAACTTGTTTCACAACCAAACCTGCAAGCTTCTTACTTGCACTACCCACAATGCCATCGGCATGTGGTCCAGGTTTGACCTTGGGATCGAAACTAGAACGAGGAGCGTTAGGTATAATCTCATATAACAAACCAGACTGAGCATAGATCAAGTCTAGTTCCTGTGCCCTAAAGATGGCTTGTTCCTCATTCTGCACTTCGGATGTGGAAACATCCTTCGCGATATATGGCAATAAAGATTTGAGGAACCACTCAAGGAGGAATTCTGGCGGTATAAAGGCTTTAATTAATCTCTTCCGTCTACGCCACTCCTGAATATGATCAGAAATATGGGTGGCTTTATCTTGCCGAGATGTTGAAAAGAGTTCAGTACCAACATCATAGCGCACTGGTAGCTGGAAGTGATTAAGGAAATTCATCACAAGGTCGTCGAACAAAGTAAAGGCACCCCTAGGTAACTCTATATACCATTTTGCCGCAGGCCCTGTAAGGGTGCGTTGAAATAGTCTCAAATGGACTGAGTCTTGATGCAATGAATTGGAAGAGCACCATAGGTGGAATGTCGTAACATGTTCACTCGGATCCTCTCCTGGTTTTCCTTTGAACTTAGGTATGTCCGAAGGAAGCTTGGTAGGGACATCCGGCCAAGCCGGGTCATGAGCCACAGGATCGTTCGTAAGTATCGATTAGTTAGGTAAATTGAGTGTCGCGAGGAAAGGGATCCTAGGATGATGAGGTCTAGGGACCGCTCCCTGGTTCATATAGGATTGATTACCACCATGACCTTGGCCATAGTGACCTCCTCCTGTATGACCCGTATAGGGTGGCGTGGAAGTACCATAATGAGGTGGACCTTGACTAGTAGGAGCTACAAAGCCATAATTAGGAGAGTAAGCAGGTTGTGAATACCCGCCTCCATAAGGTGAAGAGACCTATCCATACTGCGTCCCATAATAGGGTCCATAGGACACCGCTTGCGATGTCCCATGAGACACTCCATAGGTAGGGATATACATTCCGGAAGTAGGAATATACATACCGGAAGTAGGGATATATGTCGTGGGAGTAGCAATCTGACCTTTAGGAACATGAACATAACCTCCCGAAACCACAGGTGGTATGTAGGCTTGAGACACAATTGGTCTAGTAATCGTAGTATGGATTTGACTCGTAGCTACGTGCCGACTCAAAGGACCACGTGAGTAAGGTGGAGGGTTTACATTTGAAGAAATCGGAAGCGAGGACGAAGGAATCTCTGTAAGAAGAAATGTACTAGTGCCTATCGTCACCCGTCTAGAACCTGGTATCGCTATCGGATCACTAACTCTAGGCCTAGGAGGTATATAAGATGGAGCTTCCACCATTGGGATGGAAGGTGCAATGTGACTAGTACTCCCAAACCTCTCCACAAGGTAAGGCATGGAATTGCCCCCAAGCATAGTGCTAGGCTCAAAATCGAATTCAACATGAAATGTCAAATCTTGCATAGGAAAACCAGTCATAGCATAACTGCCATAGCTAGTACTAGGAGGGTCAAAGTGATTCTCGGCATCTTTCGGCATTCCATACCGGTAACATGTCAATGGGGAATCAACCCTAGGGTGAGTAGGTCTATCATGCAAAGATCCTATCTAGGAAATCACAGGACCGAACTCAGCTAGGTCAGGTGAAGGATCGTACATAGGGGTAAGTTCCCCATCGTCAATACGAACGGGAGGAGGTGGCTCAGGAATAGTCTCTGAATGATCCTCCATGGTGTGTGAATCAGTGTGTGACATAGTCCGCCTGGATAGTCTAGGCCCCTCTCCCAAGGGAGGAGGAGAAGTGGAAGGAGGAAGTCCTGCTAACCGATGAGAACGGCGCAGAACCGTACCTGAATCCACAATGACTCAACAAAAAGCAAAGACTCTCTATTTACGTCAACCTTAGGCCGACTAGCGTGCACAGAGCAATCACTATAAAATATAAAGCCAAAAGCAAGCAAACAAGGGCTGGATAAGTGAGCTCCTGAATGTGTCCAGTATGTCTCGCCTAGGAGAGGCTTGAGAGGCCCTTGTCACCACAAGCGGAGGTTCGAAACCAATTATTGTGGCCCTCAGCTTCAACGCATAAAGCGACTGTGTTGTCCGACCCCAACCTGGCCGGGACACATGTAGAATAACCTCTACATGTACCCCCTCGATATCCTAGGTAAGGTCACTAAGGTCACCTCAATATAATCAACGCTCAGGCGGACAGTCGCAGGCAGGATTGACCATATGGGCAGGGTAGAGAAGCCCGAAACTCCCGAAAGAGCCCCCAGCTACGAGTACAATCCTGGCTATATCACTGGTGCTACATAGTTACCGACCAGGGGTTATCCCAATCAACAACCGCTCACACTGCCTAGTGCTTGACTCCCTTTTGAGAGGAGCTTCCTGAGAACGCTGGTTATACCAAGGATTTCACACACTCCCTGGATAGACACCTAGTTGTTGTCGTTTAGTGATCTTGGAGAATTAACTTTCAATGAACTATTCCAAGATCCTAAAACCTAAGCTTGTTGGTGCACCCTAGAAAAGAAAAGAGTGTAATTCATTTTATTTAGCGTTGATTTTAGTTGGCTTTATTACTCAAAAATAGGATATGGTCGTGCAACTAATGGTGTTATGACGCAACAAGAAGTAAAATACACACCTAACAATCAATGCAAATTCATTGTGTCCATGAAAACAGGGTATGTGTACTACGTGAATGCACAATTTCTTCTTCAAATGAAAAATGCAAATTTCCCTATATGAATTCCTAACTATTACTCCAAAGCAAATCTAGATCTAATGCAAGTACAATGCAAAGTGCAAAATGCAATGCATGATGATAAGCAAATGTTTTTGGATTTTTTGAAAATAAAGAGATATAAAAAGCAAAAGAATGATTCTACCCACCCCAGACTCTGCAAGCACACATAAACAGCATTCCAGCAAAGCACTAAGGTAAAAGGACTCTAATGCACTAATCTCAAACAAAAAATCAAAGATGCCATGACAAGAACTTTCCTAAAAAAAAAATTAGGCTAAAAAAAAACGTTTTTGGTCAGAAACAGAGGTATTAATAGACTCAGGTAGTGCTAAAGGAGACTCAGCAACTAACAGCATTCACCCAGCAATCCACTATCTTCCACAAAAAGGTAAAAACCAGGGTATACGTGACTGTGCACAGTGAACCCGTGTGTATACGCGAAAATCACAGGGGAACCCGCGTGTATACGCGACTGTAAGTGACAAACCCGCGTACAGGAAGAAAAATATGCACAAATTCAAGGTAAATAGACAGGCTGAGACTAAATTCACACCAATCAGACTCTACCAGGCATACATGCCCCCATACCCGACACAGAAACAAGAGAGAGAGAGCAATTCAAATACATTGAATGCCAAGAAATCAACCCCCAAAGGACAATTACTAGGAACTCCCCAGTGGAGTCGCCAATTCTGTTACGGAGAGAAATTCCTATGGCTTGGGGAACCACAACAGACAGCTAGACTCCAGAAATCAATCTTTCCCAATATGCAATAGAAATAAAAACATCTAACACTAAAGGATCGAACCTCGTACCTTATTCCGGACAGTTGAAGTAGATCCCCGTTGAGATTTCCAATCTTCCGCTTGAATTGTTATAGCACGTCCTCAACAACAAGTAAACAATATAAGCATACTATATTTCATGGTGTTAGATCTATTCTAGCATATATAATCAATAATGTAAAAGCATTTGACATATTCCAATGGATACAATATTCATTCAAATACACATTACTAGACAGTAAAAGATATTTCTATAAATATGAATCAAACATTACAAGTGACAACCTCTGACAGCACGTCTACGAACCGGAGAAACTGAATCCCCCACTTGGGCCTCCACCACCTCAATCCTCCATCACTTCGATAGCAAGCTTACTAGCAAAAGGCAAGCTTGGGAAGAACACAACAGTGCTCCAAGGGACAAAGGGATGCAGACTCAAGCATAACTTCTGGCAACAATGGACTATAGTTTCGTTACTCTCAATTCTCTCTTATGCTTTCAATGTCTCAATGGGTTCCTTATATAGCTTTCCAAAGGGATACTGAAAGGTCGAATCCGTGCGATCTCAAGGCATATGGAAGGCCAGGAGTCATATGAGTCGGATCCAAGTCAAGGAACACTCCAAAAGGTTTTGGATTATGCACACATCCCGATGTACGTGACTATAGAGGGAATATCCGCATATGTACGCGATTATCGGGGAAAAGGCCGCGTATATCATTTTTCTTATGTTTTTAGGGATGGTCAAGGATACATCAAAAGACAATAAGTGGTCCATAGGGGCTAATGAGTCTGCAGCGGGACAGGAGAAGGCCATACAATGTGTGATTCACCTAGTGTGGTGAAATCCGCTATAACAATATTCTTCACTGGAGTCTTCATCTTCTCTGTCCTTTCCTTTAACTTGGTCATCATCTTTGACTGCATGGGAATGAAGGATTTTGTTTCTCTTCTTGAAGGGGATGGCTTCTTGCAATGTGTCCCTCTTGTGACATGAAAACATTCAAAGGATGAGAAGTCCCTTTTACTCCTTTTGTCTCTTTGAAATATTTGATTTCTTCTAGGGTATTGCTCACGATCTTTTCTCTTATTCTTTCCTTTCTTTGCATGGGCTACCAGAGCTTGGTCTTCATGGTCATTTAACTTCTCTTCTCTATTTGCTATTCTTTCTTCTTCTTGTACGCATTCTTCCCATAATATACTTAACTTGGTGAACTTCCTTATAGAACATTTTTCTTTGATGAAGGACTCCCAATCCCTTGGGACACCAATCAAGGTGGTAATCACAATTTCTTCTTCTTCTACCATGTCTCCAATAGCTTCTAACTATTGTTTAATCTGGGACACTCTTGTGAAATATGACTGCATTGTTTCTGGCTTTTGAATATTCACACTCTTGTGTTGGTTTCTCAAGGTCATTTTTTTGTTGATGTTTCTTCCTTTGATCCAAATGGGTATAGGTGGCCACCCACCTATTCCATTGGCTCAAAACATTTTTTCATTTTGGAATTTTTTTTATAATTTTCTATTTTTTTGGGTCCCAAACTTTTGGGACCGTTAGGAGGCCCTAAACGACATTTTTGGGCAATTCGGGGAGGGGCCAATGGGTTCTAATGGCATGCATTTGTTCCCAATTAGATATTGTAAATATCATATAGACCTTTCCAACAAGATATCGAGTGCCCCAAAGAGAGATCGTATGCAAAATTTATGACCTTGAGAAGTTGACTGTTCAACTAACCACCTTGGGGCCACTAACTTTATGGCGATTCATCTCCTAGGGTTAGTATTGGGGTTTCTGCCTCTCCAAGGATTTATGATAAAAGCCCCTTCGGTCTCCTTTTCTATTCATCTTGTCACTAGTGAGCTTAGTCGCCACATCTCTTCTCAGAGATACAACTACCACCATTCTAGTTGCTTTTGTCACATGCCCCAATTTTGTAAAAACAATATTATCTTATTTGATTTTATTTAAAGGAAATATGTTAAATTTTATGCTAATTTGTAATTGATGACTCAGCAGAGTCAAGGATATTTAATGTAATTATGAATATTTTAATTATAAATAAATAAAGGTGGAGACAACAGCTTAGGAGAGCTGTTAAAAGAGTGTTTACTGGTCAAATTGGTGGAGGAGACTAGGTGGGGAGAAAACAGACATGTGGCAGCATCCTCAAACCACTTCCAACTGTTGTAGGTGGCAACTTCCCTACATTTGGGGTCATGATCCCCCAAGAAAGTGGGATCCGAGCAGGTGGCTCAGTTAATGACAACTGACCCAAAAGACCTAGGTAATCTTTATAAAAATACCCATTGAAGAGAGCTGAGGCTGCTCATTCTAGAGAAGTGACCATTCAGGTGAATGTACTTCAGAGAAATTCAATGGAAAGGGAATTTATGGAAATAGTTTGAAGGGTTAACTGCTTAGTGATCTAGTGCAGTTTTTCAGTTGAAGGATCTTAGTGCTGAGTGCAAAGTGTTTTTCTTAGTCATTGGAATAGTCTATTGTTTGCATGCTCCACCAGTTCTCAGCCAAGAAGACCAGGAACAGGCTCGGGGGTCCTGAGGAAGCGTTGTTTGAGCGCTCTCGAGGAGTTTGGTAGGGAGGAATGGCCTCTTAACGCTGTTGCTGTCCATCGTAATCAGGTTCTACATTCTTTGTTTTACTGTGTTAGATAGTTAAATGTGAATTTGACTGTTAAATGAATGTAAAATATTTAGCTGTAAAATGTTAGATTATTGAAGGAATGAATCTTAAATAGATGGAAAATAATTCTAACCTGTGTTTTTCCACATCTGGAAGGACTAGACCGTACTCCAACATAGACAAAGTATTTAAAAGTAGATGAAGGAAATGATTAAATGTGTTATGCATTTTACAATAGCAAGTAACTTATTTCAGTAAGTAGGTTATCATAAAAAAAGAACAATAACATGATTATCTATGTTATTGTTCTACAAACTGATGTATATAAATATATTAGAAATAGCAGTAGCTTAGTACAGGTAGAAGGATTATTATTATGTTAAGAAAATACCTTAGTAGAGAAATGAAGTATTCTTTTTATTTGAGTGCATGAGAATAAATTGTCTTATGTTATCAATATTTTCCTTTGTGTTTTATTTAATAACTAAGTGCAAATGCAGTAGAAAAGATATAGTTAAACTACTTCACTACATTTAGTTAAATAGAGAAATAAACTATAAATTTAGTTTGTTTACTTATAATGTTAGCTAAACTAAGACAACAGTTACTATAAACAAGAAGGGTTTTATGAAAAGTATTTTTCATTTATCAAGAACAGACTAGTTACTAAATTGATGTTTACAAATAACTCTAATAAAATTCTTGCTAACATTTCAGTAAAAATAATAAGAATAGGATTATAACTAAAATAAAAATTAAATACCTATTTAAGAAAGAACTGTTTTAAATTCAGCAACAGGTTATACCTGTAAAGATAATCTACAGGGTCGAAACCCTAAACTAGAAATCATTATTATTAAATAAAATACATAAGCTACAATCCAATTATTTGGAGTATGTTTATATATAAACAATTAGATTATGAGAGACTGTTTACAGTCCTTAAGAACAGATAAAAGAACTGATATTTAAATATCATTTATAGTTTTCACAACACACCTGTAACATTAATTAAAACAAGTTTAACAATTAACAGTAGTTATTAAATAATATACTAATTGAAAGATTTATGTAAATGAGGGTCTCATTTAGGAAACCCTAGCTCGAAATTTCTGAGCCAGTAAGTAAAACAATTTTATAATATGACTGAGTGACAGTCTTTAAGCCATTAACAATAATTTCATACAAAATAAATAATAAACAGTAAATTAATATTACACAGTCGAATAGACCTAAGTACACAGAGTCACGATAATAGCATTAAGATAATTTGAGTCGGAGCTCGAAGGAAAACCCTTTTGCTTTAAAAACCCTATGTATTGCTTGATAGGCCGAAAGGCTTTAAACTTAAACAGTATACAAAAACCAGCTCTGAGCTAGTGCACCCATATCGTGACATCGGGTTTTAATAAACGAAACTAACAGACTTTTTATCAAAACTTACAACATTGTAAAATCCTTGTTTTTATCACAAGAAGAGAGCATTACAAGTCACGACATTGAGCCTTGAGCCGGAGTCACCCTGCTGTAAGCAAGTGTTTTAAAACAAAAATAAAACTCATAAACTAAAGAACAACAACCCAAGACTGGGAAAGATAATGCCGTAACTTCTTCCAACTGCAAACATTCCCCTAAGGTCTGAACAAGCAGGGAGATCCATTTTGTAACCGGGGCTTACCCGTAGACTGAACACCGGTCCAAATGAGAAGTGGTTCCTGCCAAATGTTAAGGCGAACTAACCCTGCAAAATGAAAACCAAAACATATTTAAGAACTCGAATGTAGTATTGAAACTGTATTTTTTTATCCTTATAGCTTTTAACTTCTTAAACACGATTTATTACCTGTAATGTCGATAATCGAGGTCGAAGAAGGTAGACCAATGCTTCGAACAATGAAACCCTCATATTCACCTAAGAAGGAGGCAGTTGATTTCGGGTTATCAACTATATCGACAACTGGAGCAAGAGCAAGCAGTGACAGTGGCCAAACCATGAATTCAATACTGAAACTACTAACTGTACAACACTACCCTCACACACAGCAAGGTTGAGTTGCAGAAATCAATTCATTTATGAGCTATGAACTTCACAACTCTCACCCTAAGCAACGGCTCTTCAAAAAAAAATGCACAGACAGTGGAACGGGAGGCAAGCAACTGCGAGTCCTCATGGCTGCAGTGGACCCAACGAAGCAAAGACTGAAACCCTCGCTGAACAATGAAGAATAGGGTTGCAAGGTAAAGCTTATAAGTCACGTATTGCATGGCGAGGAGAGTTCCACGTGTACACAAATATATTCACTTCACGGTGGGTTCATTTGTATAGTCACCACTGCAATCATTCGAACCAAATAATTGTTAAATCAATTACATTATGCAGGTAATGATAATGTATTATCACATAAAGTCAATATCATATTATTTTCCAAATGAATTCAAGCCTCGATGATGAACAAGTGGTATACCATCGTTTAACATAATGTTTAAACCTTGTAAATAGCTTTGGTAAAGAACCAATTTGCATATGGCGTCAATGCATTTGTTCTCAAAGTTTTTATTTATGAATTCAATGCCTAGTTTTGTAAGGATCTTATAACCTTTCATAATCAAACTTGTAAGAAAAAGATTAAGAGGATAGTAGAAGCTTGGACAGGATTGTTAATGCCTTTATTGACTTTTCCTTATAATCAAGAACTATGATTGTTTAAGCTATAAGAATTAGATTTAAACTAATAAGGTGTATATAGATATAGTAACATTTATACACAAGAATAACTCCTACTCTTAAAAGGGATCTACAGTACTGGATGTAGGATATAAAACCTACAAGTACATGATCTTTGAACTCCATAATATTTACCAAGTTGTAAGATGAATCAAATCAAGGTTCAGTTAGAAATTGAGAGTTTAGGATAGTAAACTATCTAGGATTTTATTGCACTACTTTTACATTTAAGTAAATAGTAGGGTAATGTGAAGTTATCGCATGATGTTAGTCATAAAGAAAATGGGAATTCAAGTCACAACTTGACGATTTTTTTATGCAGAGGATACTTTAAAATTATAGGCGATGTTAAGCTAATAAATTCACTAAACTAAAGCCTAATTAAAATAGAGCTAAAAGTACATAGTAGGCTTGTGTTCTGAAAGGCTTAGGTCTATTTCTATAATGATAAGCAACACTTTAATTATTATGATAATAATAGCAATAGACTCTTATGTCCAAGGAAGAGTTATGAAACAATATCATGAGCTCTTTTCATAACTGGAAATCACTTAGAGTAAAGTTAGAAGGAGGTTTTATCTATCTTAAAGATCTATCTGATAAAAGACAAACAATAGGGCGATGTAAATAACCCTTACGACACAAAGACTAAGTAATATCATATTGTGAATCAAGTAAAAGAAACATTACTTTACCTTGCAGGATCTTGAGTCTTCTAAGCAAACTTTTACTCTAGCAGTAATTTTATATTAAAAGAAATATATTTGGTTAAATGCCTTAATAAACTTTTACTAGATCAAAAATTTACCTGTCAAGCCTATAAAGATCCAGAAATTCCAGAGACATTAGCAATCGCTAAGTAAGCCCCAGCTAGAAAGTAACTCCTCACCTACTTGACATTCAAACCATCATTACAGCTAAATATTCAAACGCAGATTACTTACATCACATATGAAAATTAAAACAACATTAATCTATATGTGTTAAAGTTAATAGTTACTTTTATTTTCTATTTCATTTCTTCTATTAGTTGCTAGCAGTTATCTAACTACATTTGTAAACATTTTATGTTATCTCAAAATTTTAAATTTTTGTGAAAATTTGGGGTTTTGACATGTGGTATCAAAGCACAAGGTTTAAACACTAGGCCTTGATGAAGCCCAACTAGCTTTTATGAAATAGTAGATTGAATTATTATGCTAATGTATTTTCTTTTAAATGTTATTCAACAGAGAAATTGTTTTTGAAGTTTAACAAACAGGTATGGAAAGGCTAGAAGAATATGCAGAGGAGGAATCTCCATTTACTGAACCATAAAACTTACCAAGAGATCCTATACCAGAAGATTTAACTACCAATTCCTCAGAACTATTACAAACAGTAAAAGACCTAAAATCTGAAATGGAATCTGTAAAACAAGAGAATGAAAGGATTTTGAGGGCTCAGGACGACCTGAATAAGATCCTAATAGAAATGTTTCAAACTGAGGGTAAGGGTAAAAGAACTAAATCAGAAGATACAAGTCATCAACAAAAATTTAAAAAGATGAAATATACTAAACATGAGAGCAGTTCATCTTCAGAGGTGTTTGGTGAACAATGAAATTTCCATTCTACCAGTGATAGTAGTGATGACAACCAATACACTAAAAAGAGGAAATACAAACCTTATGAGGAAATTTCTAGGGAATTCAAAAATATAAAACCACCAACATTCAATGGAGAGACTGAGAAGGAGGAGGAAGCAGAATCCTGGTTATCTGGGATGAAGAAGTACTTCCAAATATATAACTATTCAAACCAGTTAAAGGCTAGAATGACTATCTACAATCTCTCAGGAAAGGCTGACATTTGGTGGCAGAACTTGAAGAGAGTTAAATGAATTGAAGAGAAGAATGTAAATTGGAGTACCTTCAAGAGGTATTTTAAAAAGAAATTTCTATCTGAGGTAATATGAAGAGAAAGCAAAAGAATTTTATGAGCTTAAATTAGGATCAATGACAATGAAAGATCTAAACAACAAGTTTTTAAGTCTACTTAGGTATGTACCATATATTGTAGATGAAAAACCAAAGGTACAGCGATTCCTCAGCTGTCTACCTTATCATATTAAGGACGGGATTGAATATGACAATCCAAAGACTTTGGAAGAAGCTATGAGAAAATCCAACTTCTGTTATGAACATAATCAAAAGAAGGAAAGCATGGCCAATTGGAAGGCCAAGAAAAATAATAACCAGTATGATTAAAAGAAGAAAGAATTTGTGCCCAACAGAAATTCTAAGAACAATAAGGCCAGAAATTTTTCTAACAAAAATTTCCCAGGAAATAAGAATAATTCACCAAGCAATTAGAATAATTCTAAGGGTAAATAATTTTCTAATAACCATGGTAATTATACCAATAACTTTGAAAGCAAAGAACCTATAAAGTGTTGGGAGTGTAATGGCCCAAACTATGCCTCAGTCTATCCTAATTGGAAAAAGACTGTCAGTAATATTCATACTATATAGGAGGAGATGACTGTTGGAGAATTAGCGAGGACTATGCCCAGAATCAATGTAGCCTTGGAGAATAGACAAGCAGAATATCAAACTTCCATGGTGGAAGTAGAAGGTATGATAAATCAAACCCCTATAACTATTTTGATTGATCGAGGAGCTAGTCTCAGTTATATTTCACCTAAAATGGTAGAAAAATGTAAGTTTCCTGTTGAAAAATTTGAAAAGTTTTGGTTAGTTCAGTTAGCCACTGGTGCTAAAAGAAAGGTAACTTGTTTTGTAAAAGAATGTGCAGTAGTTATGGATCATTTTGAAACTATTGTGAAGCTTAATGTATTGCCTCTTGGCTCTTATGATTTACTGATCGGTATGGATTGGTTAGAACAACATAGGCTAATTTTAAATTGTTATGATAAAACCTTCATGTGTTTAAACAGTGATGGAAAACCAGTAAGTGTAAAAAGAATCCCTAGAAAAACCACCGTAAGGAAGAAATATGCTATACAGCTTAAGAGAGCTGTTAGGAAGGGTTATAAATCTTATGCAGTAACAATAACTAATGAGGAGAATCTAAATAAGACAGATAAATTAAAATTGGAACACATGTCAGTCTTAAGAGAATATCTTGATGTATTCCCTGAATAAATTTTGGGACTACCTCCAAAAGGGAATTGGATTTCACCATTGAGTTGGTACCTGGTGCAGTACGTAGCTCAAACGCCCCCTATCGAATGAATATACTTGAACTTAATGAATTAAAGTCTCAAATAAATGAACTAATTGATAAAAAGTATATTCGACCCAGTGTGTCTCCCTAGGGGGCACCTGTCATCTTCGTTAAGAAAAAGGACGGAACCATGCGACTTTGTATAGATTACCATCAGTTGAATAAGATGACCATTAAAAATCGATACCCGTTGCCCCGTATAGATGATCTGTTTGATCAACTACATGGAGCCACGGTGTTTTTGAAAATAGATTTAAGATATGGATACCATCAAGTTAGGATTAAAGATGAAGACATATTTAAGACAACTTTTAGAACTCCATATGGCCATTATGAGTTTGTCATCATGCCATTCGGGCTTACTAATGCCCCAGCTGTTTTTATGTGTTTAATGAACAACGTTATGCATAAATATCTAGATAAGTTTGTATCGTGTTCATCAACGATATATTAATCTATTCAAAAACTGAAGAAGAACATAAAGAACATTTAAAAATTGTTTTGCAAGAGTTGCAAGATCATCAACTCTTTGTAAAGTTTAGTAAATGCGATTTCTTCAAGGATAAGATTCAGTACTTAGGTCATGTGGTGACCAAGGAAGGGATTTCAGTAGATCCCGAAAAGAAAAAGGCAATCGAAGATTGGTCGGTTCCTAAGGATGTAACTGATGTTCGATATTTCATGTGAATTACCAGTTACTACCAGAGGTTCATTGAAGGTTTTTTTAGGATCATGAATCCGATAACTTCTTTGCAGAAGAAAAGCAAAGAAGTTTGATTGGAACCAGAAATGTGAGGAAAGCTTTAAAAGGTTAGAAACTTTATTAACCAGCGCACCTATTTTAGGAATAGCTGATCCAAATAAATAATTTGTAGTGTGCACTGACGCTTGCAATGATGGCTTAGGCGATGTTCTGACTCAAGAAGGAATTTTATTGCCTATGAGTCTAGAAAATTAAAAATTCATGAAAAGAATTATGCAACTTATGATCTGGAATTGCTGTTATACATGCTCTAAAGATGTGGCGACATCACCTAATTGGCAGAAAAATTATTTTAATGACTGATAATAAAGGATTAAAGTATCTGTTAGATCAGCCTAAACTAAATGCCAGACAAGCTAGGTGGCTAGCTTTTCTAAGTGAGTATGATTTCGAAATTCAGCACATTAAAGGTAAAGAAAATAAAGTTGCTGATGCATTAAGTAGGAATGCAAGGCTGAATTTTGTAGCAGTTATCAGCACTTATACTACAGATTTGGATGAACAGCTTAAAGCAAGAATAGAACAAGATGAAATTTACCAAAATTTACAAGCTAAAACTAAAGAAAATCCAATAGAAAGCTTAAGTAAAGGGTACAGTTTGAATGCAAAAGAATTTTTACTGTATAAAGACAAAATGTATGTACCTAACATACCTAAAGTTATACTATTAATTTTGGATGAAATCCACAAAACTCCATACTTAGGTCATCCAGGCTATCAAAAGACTATAACTATGTTAAGAAAATAATATTTTTGGCCAAATATGAAGACTGAAGTAGCAGAATATATCGCTAGGTGTTTTGAATGTCAGTAGGTGAAGACTGAACATCAACACCCAGCTAGATTACTTCAGCCATTACCCATTCCTAGCTGGAAATGGGAGATAATCAATCTCGATTTTGTTACTGGACTGCCTAGAAATCATAATTTAAATGACTGTATCATGGTAGTAGTCGATAAGTTAAGTAAATCGGCTCACTTTATACCTGTTAAAACTACATACAAAGTTGCAAATACAGCTGATATCTTTTTAAAACAGATTTTTCAATTGCATGGAATACCGAAAGTCATAATCTCATATAGAGATCCAAAATTTACAAGTAACTTTTGGAAGTTTCTATTTGAAGGATTAAACACTACATTAAATTTTAGTACTTCATTCCATCCTTAAACATATGGAAAAACTGAAAGAGTAAACCAAGTACTGGAATATTTATTAAGAATGCATGTGAAAGACCAGCCAGGTAAATGAGAGGATTATTTGCATCTGGTAGAATTTGCTTATAATAATAATTATCAGGCATCAACCAGATTTAGTCCTTTCAAAATTTTGTATGGAAGGAAATGTAATACTCCTATCTCTTGGAGTAATCCGGTGGATAGATTGGTGTTAGGTCTTGAACTGTTAAAGGAAATGGAAGAAATTGTAAAGCAGGTACAGGGTAATCTAAAAGTGGCACAGGATCGACAGAAAAGTCAAGCAGACCTTAAAAGAACTCCAAAGGAGTTTCAGGTAGGAGAACATGTGTTCATCAAGGTGAGGCCCAAAAAGAGCTCTCTGAGATTGGGGAGCTGTTCAAAACTAGCACCTCGTTACTGTGGTCCATTTCAAATTTTGTCCAGGATTGGACAAGTAGCTTATCAATTAGCATTACCACCCAATTTAAGAGTACATAATGTTTTTCACATTTTTGTATTAAAGAAATATGTTCATGATGCTACGCATGTTGTTAACTGGAATGATGTACAGGTGGAACCAGAAGGATATTTTCTGGTGGAACTGGACTGTATCCTCGGGTGAAGGGAGATCATACTTCAAAACCACACCATTGGACAGGTGAAGGTGCAATGGAAGCACCTTAGTCCAGAGGAAGCCACCTAGGAATTGGAAAGTAATATGCGAGATGCATATCCAATTCTGTTCCAGGGGAATTGTGAGGATGAAGAATAAATAACATCAAGGACGATGTTATGTTCTAAGGGGGTGTGTATGTCACATGCCCCAATTTTGCAAAAACAATATTATCTTATTTGATTTTATTTAAAGACAATATGTTAAATTTTATGCTAAGTTGTAATTGATGACTCAGCAGAGTCAAGGATATTTAATGTAATTCTGAATATTTTAATTATAAATAAATAAAGGTGGAGACAACAACTTAGGAGAGCTGTTAAAAGAGTGTTTATTGGTCAAATTGGTGGAGGAGACTGGGTGGAAAGAAAACAGACATGTGGTAGCATCCTCAAACCACTTCCAATTGTTGCAGGTGGCAACTTCCCTACATTTGGGGTCATGATCCCCCAAGAAAGTGGGAACATAGCAAGTGGCTCAATTAATGACAACTGACCCAAAAGACCTAGGCAATCTTTATAAAAATACCCATTGAAGAGAGCTGAGGCTGTTCATTCTAGAGAAGTGATCATTCAGGTGAATGTACTTCAGAGAGATTCAATGGCAAGGGAATTTATGGAAAGAGTATAAGGGGTTAAATGCTAAGTGATCTAGTGCAGCTTTTCAGCTAAAGGATCTTACTACTGAGTGTAGAGTGTTTTTCTAAGTCATTGGACTAGTCTATTGTTTGCATGCTCCACCAATTCTCAGCCAAGAAGACGAGGAACAGGCTTGGGGGTCCTAAGGAAGCGTTGTTTGAGCTCTCTCCGGGATTTTGGTGGGGAGGAATGACCTCCTAACGCTGTTGTTGTCCATCCTAATCAGGTTCTACATTCTTTGTTTTACTGTGTTAGATAGTTAAATGTGAATTTGAATGTTAAATGAATGTAAAATATTTAGCTGTAAAAGGTTATATTATTGAAGGAATGATTCTGAAATAGATGGAAAATAATTCTAACCTGTGTTTTTCCACATCTGGAAGGACCAGACCGTACTCCAACACAGACAGAGTATTTAAAAGTAGATGAAGGAAATGATAAAAGACTGAAATGATTAAATGTGTTATAATGTTAACTAAAGTAAGACAACAGTTACTATAAACAAGAAGGGTTTTATGAAAAGTATTTTTCATTTATCAAGAACAAACTAGTTACTAAATTGATGTTTACAAATAACTCTAATAAAATTCTTGCTAACATTTCAGTAAAAATAACAAGAATAGGATTATAACTAACATAAAAATTAAATACCTATTTAAGAAAGAACTGTTTTAAATTCAGCAACAGGTTATACCTGTAAAGATAATCTATAGGGTCGAAACCCTAAACTAGAAATCATTATTATTAAATAAAATACATAGGATACAATCCAATTATTTGGAGTCTATTTATATATAAACAATTAGATTATGAGAGACTGTTTACAGTCCTTAAGAACAGATAAAAGAACTGATATTTAAATATCACTTACAGTTTTCACAACACACATGTAACATTAATTAAAACAAGTTTAACAATTAACAGTACTTATTAAATAATAGACTAATTGAAAGATTTATGTAAATGAGGGTCTCATTCAGGAAACCCTAGCTCGAAATTTCTGAGCTAGTAAGTAAAACAATTTTATAATATGACTGAGTGACGGTCTTTAAGCCATTGACAATAATTTCATACAAAATAAATAATAAATAGTAAATTAATATTACACAGTCGAATAGGGTAAAAACCCTAAGTACACAGAGTCACGATAATAGCATTAAGATAATCTGAGTCCGAGCTCGAAGGAAAACCATTTTGCTTTAAAAACCCTATGTATTGCTTGACAGTCTGAAAGGATTTAAACTTAAACAGTATACAAAAACCAGCTCTGAGCCGGTGCACCCATATCGTGACACGGAGTTTTAATAAACGAAACTAACAGACTTTTTATCAAAACTTACAACATTATAAAATCCTTGTTTTTATCACAAGAAGAAAGCATTACAAGTCACGACATTGAGCCTTGATCCGGAGTCACCCTGCTGTAAGCAAGGGTTTTAAAACAAAAATAAAACTCATAAACCAAATAACAACAACCCAAGACTGGGAAAGATCATGTCGTAACTTCTTCCAACTGCAAACATTCCCCTAAGGTCTGAACAAGCAAGGAGAGCCATTTTGTAACCGGGGCTTACCCGTAGACTGAACTTCGGTCCAAATGAGAAGTGGTACCTGCCAAATGTTAAGGTGAACTAACCCTGCAAAATGAAAACCAAAACATATTTAAGAACTCAGATGTAGTATTGAAACTATATTTTTTTCCTTATAGCTTTTAACTTCTTAAACCCGATTTATTACCTGTAATGTCGATAATCGAGGTCGAAGAAGGCAGACCAACACTTCGAACAGTGAAACCCTCGTATTCACCTGAGAAGGAGGTAGTTGAGTTAGGGTTATCAACTACATCGACAACTAGAGCAAGAGCAAGCAGTGACAGTGGCCAAACCATGACTTCAATACTGAAACTACCAACTGTACAACACTACCTTCATGCACAACAAGGTTGAGTTGTAGAAATCAATTCATTTACGAGTTGTGAACTTCACAACTCTCACCCTAAGCAATGGCTCTTCAAAAAAAAATGCACAGACAGTGGAACTAGAGGCAAGCAACTACGAGCCCTCATGGCCGCAGTGAACCCAACGAAGCAGATCCGAAACCCTTGCTGAACAATGAAAAATAGGGTTGCAAGGTAAAGCTTATAAGTCACGTATTGCATGGCGAGCAGAGTTCCACGTGTACACAAGTCTATTCACTTAACGGTGGGTTCATTTGTATAGTCACCACTACAATCATTCGAACCAAATAATTGTTAAATCAATTACATTATGCATGTAATGATAATGTATTATCACATAAAGTCAATATCATATTATTTTCCAAACGAAGTCAAGCCTCGATGATGAACAAGTTGTATACCATCGTTTAACATAATGTTTAAACCTTGTAAATAGCTTTGGTAAAGAACCAATTTGCATATGGCGTCGATGCATTTGTTCTCAAAGTTTTTATTTATGAATCCAATGCCTTGTTTTGTAAGGATATTATAACCTTTCATAATCAAACTTGTAAGAAAAATATTAAGAGGATAGTAGAAGCTTGGATAGGATTGTTATTGCCTTTATTGACTTTTCCTTATAATCAAGAACTATGATTGTTTAAGCTATAAGAATTAGATTTAAACTAATAAGGTGTATATAGATATAGTAACATTTATACACAAGAATAGATCCTACTCTTAAAAGGGATCTACAGTACTGGATGTAGGATATAAAACCTACAAGTACATGATCTTTGAACTCCATAATATTTACCAAGTTCTAAGACGAATCAAATCAAGGTTCAGTTAGAAATTGAGAGTTTAGGATAGTAAACTATCTAGGATTTTATTGCACTACTTCTCATTTAAGTAAATAATAGGGTAATGTGAAGTTATTGCATGATGTTAGTCATAAAGAAAATGGCAATTCAAGTCACAACTTGACAATTTTTTTATGAAGAGGATACTTTAAAATTATAGGCGATGTTAAGCCAATAAATTCACTAAACTGAAGCCTAATTAAAATAGAGCTAAAAAGTACATAGTAGGCTTATGTTCTGAAAGGATTGGGTCTATTTCTATACTGATAAGCAGTGCTTTAATTATTATGATAATAATAGCAATAGACTCTTATGTCCAAGGAAGAGTTATGAAACAATATCATGAGCTCTTTTAAGAACTGGAAATCACTTAGAGTAAAGTTAGAAGGAGGTTTTATCTATCTTAAAGATCTATCTGATAAAAGACAAACAATAGGGCAATGTTAAATAACCCTTACGAAACAAAGACTAAGTAATATCATATTGTGAATCAAGTAAAAGAAACATTACTTTACCTTGCAGGATCTTGAGTCTTCTAAGCAAACTTTTACTCTAGCAGTACTTTTATATTAAAAGAAATATATCTAGTTAAACGCCTTAATAAACTTTTACTAGATCAAAAATTTACCTGTCAAGCTTGTAAAGATCCAGAAATTCCAGATACGTTAGCGATCGCTAAACCATCAGTACAGCTAAATACTCGAATGCAGATTACTTACATCACATATCAAAATTAAAACAACATTAATCTATATGTGTTAAAGGGAATGGTTACTTTTATTTTCTATTTCATTTCTTCTATTAGTTGCTAGCAGTTATCTAACTGCATTTGTAAACATTTTATGTTATCTCAAAATTTTAATTTTTTATGAAAATTTGGGG
>LPNX010542699.1:359975-384169 GCA_001517045.1 Pseudotsuga menziesii | reverse complement strand
TCATTATGGGGAAGTAACTAAATGTGAAAACCCATGGGCATGTGGGCATGAACCATATTTTTGGTTTATGTTCTTAAAAGCAAAACCAATTTGTAACTAGTCCCAATTTGGAGAATCACATGTATCATGCCACCAAGAGTAGCTTCTCCTATTTAAGCACTTGTCATGTGCATTTGAAGGGAGCTCAAGTTTGGAGAGATGTAGCCCATAGAGGAAGCAAGCATCTGAGAGGCCCCATTGGGGGTCTCCATTGGAGAAGCTCATGGAGAGGCTCCAACCTTGTAGTTCCAGCTCAGAGAGCAAGCATGGCTCCATCATGTCCGAAGGTGATCCAGCGTGGGAGACAAAGAAGCAGAGTCAGTTCGAGGAGGCAACATTTCAATTTGCATTTGAAGGCAAGTAGCGACCATCTACACTCTCATCCTGAAGGACAAAGGTGAAGGGATTGATTGGTAAGAGTGTGACTTTGGTTTTATTGATGCACTTGTCATGCAAACATATTGTCTTCTATTGAGACTATCATGCAGAAGATCGTGTGGCATAGCTTGAGGTTTGTGGCTCGTAGATTCAGTTGAAAGAGTGCGATTTGCAACATTATGCAAGTCTTTGATTCGCTCGAGGTTCGTGGCTCGTAGAGTCAGTTGAAAGAGTGTGATTGGCTACATTGGGAAAATATCTTCATGTCCAAGTTTGGCAACTTCTCGAGACAAAGGAGGAAGGCATTTGCTTGCTTGATTTCTGTAGTCTCCGATTGAGTCCTATAGCTTGTGCACTTATGTGACCCATCAGAGGTAGTTATGGTGCGGCGATAGAGATGAACAGATGATGAAGACTCTGCAGGTGAATCTGTTGTGATGTATCTTATGTATTTGTGCATCTTTGCAATGGATTGGTCACTCTATTTTGGAGTAGGCCCGGAGACATAGCCAGGAGATCTGGTGAACTCCGTAATCAAATCGTGTCCCTAATGTGCTTGAATGATTTTTCATTTTCATGTGGATGATTCTATGTTACACACTTATATTATGCTCATGTTCACTTGCATTAATGTCATAAAAATGATCCTATTGGTCCCAATTGTTTCGAGCGGGTTCGATGACTTTCCGGGCTCGCCCCCGGGATCAGATCAACGAGACTCCTCTACATTTCATTGTTGAGTGGTAGTTATAAGAACCTCATATCGGTCGAGGTCGTCAAAATAATGAAGCTTCAAATGGTTCCACATCCCCAACCCTACAACATTGGTTTGCTGAACTAGGGATGAGACATCTCCTTCAGTCAACAGTGCCACCTCTCCTATGGCATCAAGCCTTTCAAAGATGAGGTAATGTGTGATGTTTCCCTGCTTGAATTTTGTGATGTTCTTTTAGGACAACCATATATGTGGAAACATCATACTATGTATGAGTCTATACCTTGTAGTGTCATTATCAACTTGGGAAAGAAACTTTATAGGATACCAGAGACACTTCCTACTACTGCAGTGTCTCTCATCACAACGAAGCAGTGCAAGAAGGTAATCTCCCAAACAGGGAAATTTGTAATCTTCATGGTTCGTTCTGAGGGTGAACACAATATCACAACAACGTCCACCACCTCCACACAGAACCCCTCTATGCAACCAAAATAGGTGGACACGATCGTGGAAGCATACAAAGACATATTCACCACACTTGTTGGGGTTCTAGTACATTTCTAGGTCAAGCATTCCATTGATTTGATCCCTAGAGCAACTTTACCTAATGGGAAATTATACAGGAATTCCCTCATGGAGAATGAAGAAATCAAATGTCATATTCAAAATTTAATCCAAAATGGGCACATTCAACACAAGTCCTCACCTTGTGGGACCCGAATTGTGTTGGTACAGAAGAAAGATGGGACAGGGCGACTTTGTATTGACAACTTATCTCTAAACAAGATCACAGTTTGGAATCGATATCCCATTCCCTGGATCAAAGACCTCCTCGACTATCTCAAGGGGGCCAAGTATTTCAACAAGATTGACCTAAAATCTGTCCATCATTAAGTGCCAATTGAGTAGACAGATGTCTCAAAAACTACCTTCAAATCTTGGGAATACCTTTTTGAGTGGTTGGTCATGCATTTCAGCTTAACTATTTCTCCAACAACCTCCATGAGGTTAATGAATGACAGTCTACAACCATTCACCAATTCCTTTCTGGTCGTATATCTAGATGATATTCTCAACTATAGTAGAACATGGGTAGAACATTTGCAACATATCCATTCGGGTCCTCGACACACTGCGACAACACAAGTTATATGCCAATCTAGATAAGTGCTCATTTGGCATGGAAATGGTTCATTATCTGGGATACATTGTGGATGAAAATGGTGTTCATGTAGATTTGGAAAAGATCCAATCCATTCGCGATTAGACAACCCCGATGACTTTTAGAGAGCTTCGTAGCTTCATATGTCTTGCAAATTTCTATCGCAAATTTGTGTTGGGATTCTCTAATATTTCTTGATCCCTTAGCTAGGTGACCAAAGGTGGATCTAATTCCAAGTTCATATGGTCCAAGCCACAACAACATGCATATGAGGAGCTGAAGTAGTGCTTATGCTCGATGCCCTTACCTTACCTTACCAGATCTGCAACAACCCTTTGATATTGAGACATATGCTTCAGACTAGGTTGTTGGTGTGGTCTGATACAGTCCATAAGTACCCTACCTATGACAAGGAAATGTACTCCATTATACAAGCCTATATCCAATTGAAGTATTACATCCTTGGAAAAGAAACAATCATCCCCACTAATCACAAGCCCTTGCTAATCATGCAAACCCAAGAAAAGTTACAGAATGACCACCACCAGAATTGGTCCACTTACTTGCATTAGTTCCACGTGAACATTAGCACCAATCGAGTCGTTGATTACCTTAGTCGACCTCCAATAGCAACATTAACCATGGTGCTCAACTCTTGCGACCATGAGATGTCTGGGTGGCCTCAACTATATGACAATGATCCCGAGTTCATTCCCATATATCAATCCTTATGTGTAGGTACAACAGTGGCAGACTTTCATCTTTAGGGAGGATTGCTATGCCACTTGGGCTATCTCTATGTTCCTTCAAGTGAGCATGCGAAGATGATTTGCAAAGCACATTACAGTCAGGTGGTAGGGAACTTTGGCACTAAGAAGATAGTGGAGGTCTTGTAGAATTATCTTTATTGGCCCAATCTTCCACAAGACATTGTAACAAAGTTTAAATGGGATCAAGGCTCAAAAAATATGGGAACCGATCAATACATATACAATTGATGTTACATAATGGTGGCCTCAACGAGAGGATTAATATCCTGCTGATATGAAGAACTGGTATATAGGAAAAATGGCATTCTCTTGGATTGCAATATCTTCATAATTGATGCTCTGTTGAATTTGGAAGTGTACATAGTTGGAGGGATTCCATGATGGGGAGTCAGAATCTCTGTGATACAATATACCGCATCAATACTGGAGCTACATAGAATCACCGATCTAGGGCTTCTAAACACTATTTCCAATGCAACCCGAAAATCACAAGGAACATGAACCTATCTAGGTCCCATAATAGACTCGCGAATTTGCTAGAGTCGGGTGACAACCGGGGTCTTCAATCAAATAATGTACGAACCAATACCCTGCACGAATCTCAATGGTGCGATGATGTAGCTGGAGTCAAGCACGTGAGACACAGCCACCCTGAGAGGCACTAATGAATCCTCTCAAGTGATCCAAGGAACTCATCAATAAGGTGAATGAAACCAAGATATAGGGACCTCTAGAATAGATGTGTTGATGTCGACAGAGGGAGACCTGCAACTAATCAAGGCAATGATATTTCCTTGACAAGAAGTATGAGGGGGATAACCAAAGATGTGGGACAATCTGGGGATTGACACACTGAATGGGGGAATAGGGGTAGGGGAGCATGGGAGACTCAAATGTCATTTTTTCAGAGTAATGACGGCATGGCTGACCTGGCAAAAAATGAAACAGACTCTGCATGGGAGAGGGATCATAGCTGAAATACCGGGAATGTAACTACAAATGGGAAATACTGAGGAAGGTAACTGGACTAGTGATATCCAGGGGATCTGAGGAAGACTCATCGTAGAATACTCTGAACAAAGGTGACTTAAAGGACGAAAGATGCCAAACTATAATATATAGGGTGGCACCAAAAGACACCATTATGGCATGATATCGTGGATTTTTAGCGAGCCCAAGAAATTAAATGATCAATGGTGTTTTCATCTTTAGAGAGCCTGAAAACAGAAAAAGACTCCAGTGTGGTCTCTTTTTCGTATATAGTCTCCTGAGTCCAAAAAAGGATAAAAGTGTGTGCATGAGAGCTCTCCCGACATTTGGGGAAGGAAGACTTCTTTAACATTTGTAGTTCAATCAGGCCGAAAAAGGTTAAACTTATAATGACTAGACGGTCTTTCAAATACTTTTACGAATGTGAATGAAAACAAGTTTGCTTGGCAATCTTTTCTTGATGAGAAGGCTAGAAAAGAGCTTAAAGACAATCCATGTTGATCTTTTTCATAAAGTTCGGTCCCAATGCTCGAGAAAGCATAAAAGGATGCAAAGGGAAATGTTCCTGGCCTGAGTGCGCCAAGGTGGTCCTTTTCTTATGATAGTCCACATAGTCCGAAAAAGAGGGTAAACAAGGCTACATAGATGCCCTTTCAAATACTTAAATGAGCGTAGAAGGAAGCAAGTGTGCTTGACGATCTTTTCATTCTTTTAAGAGAGAAAAGAGATTAACAGAAACTCCATAATGGTCAATCAAGAAAGGGAGAAGTGTTCGATATATGGAAAGAGGTTATGTTCTGAACATAGCTTATGGGCACAAAATGCAGAACACTAATGGGGCCCCCTTGCGGGACGATGGATGGTGGTAAAAAATGGTCGACTATACGATATGGATGGAGCGAATGGCTAGTGAACGCGTCAATGCATATGAGGGGATATTCACGTGATGACACACAAGCCGAGGTGGCTTCTGGTAAATGGCCCAAAAAAACCTAGTGATAGCACAATACAAGGGTCTCGTTAACAGATAGAGGACGAAAAACCAAACCCAATGGTACAAATGGTGTCTCAAACGGACTCCGGATGACTCTAACTAGCAACTAGTGATGCTTCCCCTGGTGCAGTGGTGCACGGGTAAAAACTAGACCAAATGGAGGCCTATGGGTACAAAGCTAGCTCAATGTACACAGTGTGATTTACGTGGTGGTATGCAAATCGACGTGACTCTGGGGAATGGCCTAAAGAATCGGTAAGGGGGGACACAGTCTAGAAGATCATTTCTCGACCCAAGATTTTTTTGCACAATGGTGGCAGCTTCCTATCCTTGTAGAGGATGATTCATATGTGGGCATGGAATACTAGGGAGATATGGATGGACCTCGACCTCTAGGGCAGGTCTTGGGACCTGATGGTATGCTATAATAGTGGTATCTATATCATACGTGCAACATGTTGTGTGCATGTGTAGACATGGGACCGCACCCTCCAGTGGGGCTACCAGCGGTGCAGGAACAGGGGTTATATCCACCTGCTCACGTGCAAATGATGCGACAAAGTTCTACAATGGACTCACTATGACTAGACGTGGAGCAACTACTGGAGGGGGTCACCGACTCATAGTAAAAATGATGTAAAACAAAAAATAAAAACTATGCCCCAAGTGTTGCATGGTGAGCAACTCAGGCATAGGACCTCCGATGAAGGAAATTGGCCTTGCCTTGGAGACTATGCAGTTGGAACAAAGGACGTGGGGGAGGAATCTGGAATTCAAAAGGAAGAACTGACTCCATGCCATGGGCTAAGTGAAATGGGGTAAACCTGGTGGTGGTTTTGACGATCGCTCTGTTGTCGCGAAAGTGGTGTTAAGATATATCAAGTGGATCTTCCACGGTCGAGGATGGGAAAGTACTACTGGAAGTAGGGATCATGTAAATGGTGTTGGTGTTTGAGGAGGAATTCGAAGGGTGAATATCCTCAATGATGGTGATTTCAGACTCATGAGAGTGTTTCTGAAGGTTGCAAATGACAAACCAATACTCGAACAAGTCTGGACAATGGTGCAAACAGTGACCGTACAGACCGCAAATCGCGCACAGATGGTTAGTCCTCAAATACTTGTTATTGAATGCTAGAAGATCTTGGATGATGACTACTGGAGTACCATCAGTTGTATCCATATCATGTATGTGTGTCTGAAGGATAGGTATCTCTGGGCATTTTTTGTTTGCATGACCATGGACATTGCACAAAGCGCAAGGTGGAGTCGGACGAGGCTTGGCTGTTTCTTTGGTGGACTTGCCCCCATCCTTCTTTGGGAGAGGAGGGGTAGGTTGGGGGATGGAATTCATGTTCAATGGGACCGAAGGAGAGAGTGACTCTATATTGATTGGTTGGATGGGAGTCAACACAACCTGAGGAATCGAAGGTGGGGTAGGTGGTTCAAGGTACCACACAGGAATCCCCAACATAAAATTAGGTAAATTTAGAGTAGTCATGATAGGATTGCTCACGATGCCGAATGGCGGGAATAGGAAGGGAATCGTGTGGATCGAGAATGAACCCAAATAATTCCCAGGTGACATTGGTTGGGGTTGCGACTAATTTTGTGGTGTGGTCAGGATGGTACTGGATGAGATAGTACACAAATCTGTTGTGTCTTTTAGCATGGGCGGAGGCGGTAAATATGGGAAGGTGTACGTCATAGGAACATTGAAAAAAAATCTTGGGCCTAACACAGATATGGAAGGGATGGACACGTTGTCAATGGAAGTATCGATGGTAGGAATGACATGTTCCGGTGTGGCCTGTCCCTGTGGATCATAGTAAGTTAACTTGTCGACCATCATGATCTTTCCATCATGAGGAAACATCAGAAGTCGAAAGACGGTGGAGGCCATGACTCTCATGGCATACATGTAGCTACGTCCAAGGAGGAGGTTATAATAAATTTGGGTGTTAATAACCTCAATGTCAATCAAAACTGTTTTACTGGCTAATGAAATAGGAACATTCAGAAGAATTCCCTGGGCCTTTGTAGAGCGACCATCATAGGCACGAAGGGTGGTAGTGGATGGTTGGAGGGTAGGAGACTTGAGTTTCTACCAAAAAAAAGTCAACATAACATAGTTGGATGCCCCTTCGTCAATGATACATCGATGCACGATCAGATTCTGAATTGAGACTGAAATTTGGAAGGCGATGGTGGATGGAATTCTGGGATCTATGTGATCCAGATCAAACATGATCAACCTAGAATCGACGGGATCCATGACACCTACTACGGATGACAATGATTTTCGCTGTGTCGAGAAATTTTTGAGCACTTCTAGAGCGGACATGGCTGTCAGTGATTGGGCCAAGTCAACAACGATGCTATAATTTAGGGTTGTTCAAGCAGTCGCATTGTTGGCAATATGTCATATAGGAAATGTTGGAAAAAACCCATCAACAAAGCCTCATCGACAGGGGTTCTCAGGTTTTCAATGCCTAACCAATGAAATCTCCCTGAGCACCGACCCAGACAGGTTTTACCCTGCCCAACAACATCCGTAGAGTGGGTGAAGTCTCACCCGAGATGTTCAAGGGAGATTTGTCGGAACCAAGTTTTTCGGCAGTAAGAAGGGAGGATATGGGATCCGACGGGAAAAACAACATCACCATCAAGTCCATAACTAAAAAATTATCATTAATTCATCTTCACAACTACGAATCGCATCATGCATTTGTCGCAGTAGTATTAGCGCAACAACATCATTTATAAAACAACTTGACTCATAATGCAACATAAATGTGACAGAATAGGAACAGATCGTAGCAACATCATAACAGAAATGGAATAGATCACAACATCATCAGTAAACCATAACTGAAAGACAATAGAATAGATCACAACATCATCATAACTGATTCAACACACTTCTCATTGATATTGCAGCATAGAAAACAGTAAGACAAAGACAATATTTATGCAACAACCATCATGCCATATTCATTTTGAGCAATAGATCCAAAACAGATAATTATTCTCCATAGCAGGAGACCAATTACATCCCAAAACTCAGACAGATTACAGATAAAACAGATGACTCTCTCTTGTATGTCGCTATCTAGGTATATCTTTCAATTGCAAAACAAGCTCTATATATAGGCTTGTGCCTTTACATCGAAGGTCCACTTCTAACTAACTTCTAACCACTAATGACCTATGGTGACAAAACTTGGTCAAATAATATATTAAATATTCAAAAATGGTTATCTTTTTGCCCATCACGCTGATCTGGCCTTGTGTGGTGTCGCTTGAGCTTGCACAGTTGTCGCAATGCTACGCAACTCACTTACCAAAACCCCTACCAATAGGCCCCCAACACAGTCTTATGGATCATCCTCGAGCCATTTCAATTTGACATGGTATACGTCAATGTCCTGGCCTTGAAATCGTCGAACTGTTGTGATATCTCTCAAACCTGCAGCTGGACTCAATCGGTAGTGCTTTGACAGTTGATCAGCATCTGTTGCACATGGTGCTCTTCCCTACCCTTGCCATTGACCATCTTCCAATTCTCTTGCACCACCTGCAGCATGGTGGCTGCTTTAACGACCAACTACCCACCAATTTCTTGAAACTCATATAGCTGAGCATGGTGCTTTTGTTGGCATTCCTGTGCACAGGAAGCTCTCTATTGTAGGTCCTTTAATTCCTCGGCCGCTGTGATCTACACCATCAGCGAAATTTCCCGCAGTGATGTCTTTAGGGTCGTCGGTTGTCCTTTAGCTTCTTGCACCTGCGTGGTCAACTGGTCGAGCTGCTTGTCTTGGACAACGCTTTGCCAAAACTGTGTTGTCGCCTCCATGATGGTCTTGGCTTCTTGCTCCATGGTTTCAAATTGGGTTGCTATTTCCTCAATAGAAGCCTTCTATTCAACAACCTGCTCCAGTGGCATCATTGGTTGGACCAGGGCATTGAGTATTAGATTGGTATCCTTGAGTTAGACAATGGTTTCCCATAGGCCTCAGTAATAGCTTTCTCAACCTCGTTGTATCTTGCACACAACTGCATTTGTTAAACAATAAGGTGGTATTGCACCTTCTTTAGCTCAGTAATTTCCTCGATAGCCTTGCACTGTAGCTCAGCCTGTGCCACCTTCAATGTATCTATTTCTCATACCTTCTCCTCTACCAGCTGCACCCTGACCTAATGCATCTCCTCCGCTTCTTTCTGCAGCTTCTTAGTTGCAGTATGCGACTGTATATATCCATCAGTTAGCTCCTTTTGTCTATCCGCCAATTCTTGGGTGGTAACATGCTATAGCTCCACCAATACTTGAGTTGGTAACTTGTTCAGATCCAAAGCAACGCTTTGGATCAGCCATAGTAGCTGGTTCACTTCTTCATTTCTAGCGTCGATCGCAGTAGGGAGAACTTGAATGTTCCTATCTCAGGGCTTGGTGCTGATCGACGGGACTTCCTGCATCACATGTCTCACAGATGCCTGCCTGGAAACAATATCAAAAATGGAATTCAACTGATCTCTTACCACACCAAATTCTTCGTGGTTTGACTCTCGGATCGTCTGTGTCACAGCCTCAAAGGAGTCAGTGTCCGCTTTGATGAGCCACTGCAGTTGGTCCTCCATCCCTGACCTGATATCGCTGCCCACATCGTATTCTTGGTGCCATTTAGTGTGAGTCTCCTCCCACATGCACTATGCTTCTACCTCAGGGTCTGTCGATGACTCATTGTCAGATTCAGGAACACTCAGCTCCTTTTGGGCAGGCTCTTCCAGGGAATCAGGTGGCAGCTCCTTTGAGAGTTCCTCCTTACTCACAGGGTTGTGCCATTCAGCTGACCACTTTTGAACAATAGCATCCAACTCTTCATCTGTGACTTTGTAAGTGAGAGGTAGCCACTACTTGTCAAGATCACGCCATGCCTGAATGTAAATGGAATGTGGCCCGATAGCGAACTGAATGAGTCATTGGTACTTGGTCGCTGCGTAATTAGATAATCGAGGAACTGCAACATTTGTGGCTTACAGCACTTCCCAATAGAGCCAAAAGTGAATTACACAGTCCACCTATCGACTGAGCTCCTCAACCCACGACAAATTATGATATCGTGCGCCACGGAACACCTTCGCCGCATCAATTGCCATTGGTTGATAATCTTCGGGTTCCATCCAGGTGATGAGTGCAATGAGAATTAATAGCTAACTATATGAAAATGGTCGCCCCGCCTAAGCAGCGAGAGCATATTTGAGCAACTAGTTGAGAAAGAACAAGGACCAGTTCATTTGTACACCTTATGCACATTTCTAGGCGCATGCGACCACACCTGAGTTGCATTAGACAGGTCGATTCCCATGAACAACCTTGCTCACCAAAATATATGCCCCGATATGCACCACTTGTGAGTTAATGTTATCAATATGATAGGCGTGGCCATCCCACTGTAGGCCAAAACTCTCCTTCAGCTGCTTCGCAAGATTCTTGTCGGTAACCCTCCCGCAAATATAATGCACATATATATGCTCGCAATTAAGTATACTGTGATAGGAATGGGCGTATTCAACCAGAAGGTCTCACCATGAAAACATCCAAGAGTTGTTTAACACACGCATGGGCTTCATTCAGTTGCCCAAAATGAGGCATATTGATGAGCCCCAACAATCCAGAGTGTTCTAAACCACTCTCCCAAGGTTGAGGAATCCGCTGAATTGGGGCACCAGGAACTGACAGAACTGAATGATAAGGCTCATCTCAGACATCTCTAAGTAACAACAAATCATGTTCCTAAAACTTCAACCTGATCAGGGCAGGGATGATATCGACCGAGCAAGTCATCCCTTCCGGCAGTAGCGACAATTTTGGCGGATACTTCTAATTTTTCATCGTCTGCCTCGGCTTTGCTCCTGGAAGCGTAGGAGTGACATATCCCAAGATACCATGAATAGAGACACCCCTCAGCACCGTATACTCTATAGCTCCCGAGGTCAACGGCCTTATTTGTGTAGTCCCTTCTTCTTGCACTCTAGCCAAAGTGTGGGTATGTGTCTTCTACGGTGGCATGGAACTGGGCTTCTGACTCAGCTGCTTTCTCTTGGGGATGGACGATGAGCCTACCAACATTCTCATGACTTCTTCTTCGATGGACGTGGGCCAAATAGGGGACTCTTGTTCACTGGAAATCTCAATTGCAATAAGGTAGCTTAACATGCCTCACACCCCAAACCTTACAATGCACCTGACAACTCAACCCTTCTAGTCCACAAATCACCAAAATATCATAATACAACTGCACAACTTGCACTCTGCTCCCTCAATTGAACAATGCCTTCCTCCCGTGCCCCGCGCACTTTTTATAGGCATCTCCCAATTCAAACTCATCATTGCCAAATCTATGATCTCCATCATGACTAAATCCAGCAGTAATGACTCCAAATTCGTTGGAAATCCTACTCTGATAACAGTCGTATCGACCATTAATGTGCGTTGCTTCAACAAATGCCACCAACTAACTGTTTTAACTACCTGTATTAATTACTGATTTGACCAACCCGCAACACTGCAGTTGTCACAGGTGATCTCCTTTCTGTCGCTACTAACTCCTATCCTTGCGCAGCCTTGTCCCCTAGGTTCGCCTTGCTGCTAGCTAGAGTTTTTTTCCATAGCGCCTCAAGCAGTGTGGAGCTCTGGCCCAATCCTATAGGTCTTTAAGCGACTCCCATTGACGAGCGTCGTTAACACTGCACCATCCAATTTTTGTAACTGAACTGCACCTCCAAGAGTAATGGAATGAACAAGATACTGTCCTAACCAGTGCATCTATAACTTACCTAGATGCTTCATGAACTTGCTATCGTATAACAACACCAAATCTCCTTCCACAAACTGTCTTTTCTTAATGTGGTGATCATGCCACACCTTCTATCGATCCTTCACAACCTGCTTGTTGTTCATGATATTACACCCTTGTAACCTAGGGTATGGGGTTACCAACTTACTACTAACTTGCAGACAATCAGTTTTTTACAGGAAATGGAAAGAGAATAGGAAGAAAGTATTGAGTTACCCGATTAACAACGATTGATCCAATCTTGATCTTCTCTCGCTCCACTCCTTTCCAAAGCTTCTAGGGATGCACCTCTTCACCTACAAAGAGTAAATCCTTCAAGTAATATCTCATGCATATATAATGCATATATATATATATATATATCAAAGGTTAGATGAATAACATATTAATAATTTAAACACACACATTCATTAACCAATACACATGAAATATACACAATACAAGATTGGAAGAAGAATTCTCTTTATTAACAATCGATGAATAAAATAAGAGTACAACCCAGCTTCTAAGACAAGGACTCCTCTGCAACCAAAGGACTCTAAGGTCTACTACTCCAAGACTCTAAAGGCATACCACCAGCACAACTTTTCTCTCCAAAATTGATTCTTTAGTCCCCACCCCAAGGCCTCTATTTATACTTTGGGAAATAGAGTGGTTTCGAAGGTTGGGATGGTTGAGATGGTTGGGATAGTTATGGATTAGGCCCCAGCTAATCTCATCTAATCTCGATTTATATTTTTTAATGTCAAATTAATGTATATGTGGGTATTAATATAGGCAACTCGCGTATGATACGCGAGTTGCTCAAAGGGAACTCGTGTATGCAACTATACGTGGGTTGCAATACAAATACTCACGTACGGTATGCGAGTCATGCACATCTATAGTGTTTTGGTCACTTCAATCCTAATTTGTCCTTTTGTGTACCAACATGAGGAATGTCGGCACTCGGATGAAGAAGTGCCATTTTGGCTAATAACAGATGCCCCATAATGTGTGAGGTTAGAGGGAAGAAATGGACGAAATACATTATAATCATTATCTTGGAGAACTCAGAAGTCCAAGGAAGTGGATAAAGTACCTGAAACAAATACATATCAATGTCATATACAAAATCATATCTGAGGATTCCATGTTCAGTATACTAGAACACTAGCTCCTTTACAATATTTGAGTACATCATATGATACGGGTACTAGACCATGTATATTACAAAGGTGGATTGAAGCCACAATATATAATGATGAGTCTTCAAAAATCTGGAAGCTGTGTAAGTGAACACAACACATTATTGTGCAACTTAGGTTATAGATGGGAACCTAAGGTCTTCGTCAAAATCCAAAGGAACCAATACAATCCAAGCCATGTGAATAGATGTGTCAAAGTGAACATGGATATGATTCAATAGATTGTCAATCAATAGGTGATAATTAACAACTGAAGCAAAGGATTTCACCAATGATGGAAGTGAATCCTAGGGTACTATCGTCAAAACTCTAGGTCTTCATCTTTGGGAAATACTGATGATAAACCATGTTGTGATGAGGAAGGCAATAGATCCTCCAATTGATCACAAGAGTGACTAGGAACTAGATAAGGGAAGACAGACACAAATGGTATCAGATAGGACAATGATAGAATTAGGATAATAATCAGATGCAGGGATAAATCCTTGAATAGTGAGCACGAAACAGAGATGACCCAAGGCAGCTTTTAACTTTGCAGATAGGACAACTAGACTTATCTTTCATGTAGGAGACATGATCAGATTCCCCATGCATAAATAATAAGTGGAGGAGTAAGAAACTCGAAGTGATAGCTAAACTGAAAGTGTACACTGAGACATGAGTATCAGAAAGTTCAGAGAGTGCTATGTTCAAGGAGGACATGTTGCCATAGACTGAAACCCAAAAGAAAACTTCTTCCTTATCTTTTCTATTAAGTTTTACCGAGTCCAGGAAAGTCAACTCAGGTCTCTATTCATTTTTTACAAGCTTGAAGACAAGAGGGAATAATGCTTGATAATGACACTTATTTGTGGATTTTATGAGCCCAAACTAGTACATGCTCGTTTGGTGTTTTCATGTTTAGAGAGTCTGAAAACTCTAAAGAAGACTCCAGGGGGGGTCCTTTTTCATCCAATTTAGTCTCTTGAAGCCGAAAAATTATAAAACATACCTCAGAAGAACTCTCTTAACTTCCATAGAAAAAAAGGTGAACCTTTTTTATACTTAGTCAGGGAGGTCTGAAAAAGGTTAAATTACCACCTACCCAACGCTCCTTCAAGAGCAGCATATAGCTTGAGTTTTATGGGTGTGAAGGAAAGCAAGATCACTCAGAAAGATCCATTTGAGTACGAGGAATGGGGATTACAACAGTAAACTCGATGTTTTATTCTTGTTGTTTAACGAGCATGACAAAGACATAAAAGTACACTCATAATATTTTTCATGTTTAGGTCCAGAGCACGAAAAAGAGAAAACTAAGCTCATACTGGGAGTTCCTTTTTCGTAAATTTATTCCCTGAAGTCCGAAAAAGTGATAAACCTATACCTGAGAATACTCTTCTCAATTCCATAGAAAAGAGAATGATCCTTTCTCGTATTATTCCACATGGTCTGAGAAATAGATAACCTACCACCAATGTGGATGCCCATTCACATATCCTTAACGATCCTGAATGGACAAGTTTACTCGGCAGTCAAGTCTATTTTGAGGAGTTATACCTAGGCCTAAAGAAACTCCATAAGGGTGGGGAGCCTTATAAATGGGATAGCTTGTAAGAAGAGACCATAATGAGGCTCAATTTGGCATGATCGCTAAGAAGGCTCCCCTAAACCTATGACAGATGCGGCATGAGTACCAAAAACAATCAATGTGTTCTATACTAGGGTACTCATGGAAGGGAAGCCCTATCCATGGAAGAACAATGCTATAGACAAGGTACTAATGGTTAAATACCATAGTATGTGGTTAAAGTAGTAAATCTAGGGTCAAAGCAGATTAAGTATAAATGCAAAAATGCATAAAAATGATAAAAATCCTACCCTATATGAGTGAAAAACAACTTTGAATAACGTTGGACCTGTTTCATTAGGCAAAAAAGGACATGGCATTAGTTTGATTTAATAAAAATTACAAACTATAGGTTAAAAACCCACTTTTTGAAATAATTTCTATAAATAGTGCAAAAATAGAAATCAAATTCACCATTTGACATATTTACCCAATATAGACAAGTTTTACCTCTGCCTTCAATTGCTCGGTGTGGTCAAATCGCTAGACGATTTTCTAATCCGCAAGTGCCAGGTAAATCAGCTCTCCACGCTCTTTCATTTCATCCAAGCAAATTTTTAATTTTATGAAAAATTTGATGTTTTAGGCCAATTTTAGGAAGGTGGCATTGTATACGCGAGTATGCAACGTAGACAGTCGCGTACACGTGTTTTATATGTAGCTTGCCCGAAAGAAACTCGCGTATGATACACGACATGTCCAAAGGACAGTCGTGTATACTGTGCGACATAGGAAAAGGATATTTATGGCCAAAATCAAAGTTTTTTGAATGAATTTAATGTTTGAAAATGGCTTGATTGACAAGCTAAAACATGGTGTTGGAGTGGAGGGAGAGGGAACATGAAGAGATGGACCAAGATTCTCTTCAAAGTGCCCCCACGGTGCATGCATTGTGGCAAAGTGGGTTTCTTAAATTCTTTTGTACCTCACCTATGTGATCCAATGTCTTCTTACTGGAGTTTTTGATAAACTACTGGGATCATGATCTAGGTGCATTTGACCTACAAGGTGAGATTCTAGAGATTACACTAGAAGACATCTATTTCATATTAGGTTTGTCACGACGGGGAGCTCCGATCAACTTGGAAGGTACCGAAAAGGGTGGTGACATTCTAAGTGTTCAGAACTACATTGACAGTTACTATCCGCCTGGTACTAAAAAAAGGGGTACTTGCATCCCTATTGTTCATATTCGCAGCTTTCCATTACAGGTGTTGGTAAACACAATAGTGAGGGTTGCAAGATCATCATCACTTCATCTTGCAACTCGAATCCAGATGAGACTTGCGGTGGAATGTCTACAGGGAACCTTATTGGACTGGTGCTCGAGAGTAATCCCAATAATGAAGAAGAAACTCTCTAACTGCAAGAGAGGCCGACGGAAAAAATTCAGTTATTCTAGCATATTAGTGGCCTCTTTCTTTGAGAGAGTGCCCAGTATCAGTCCTGCAGTACCTCTACCAGCTTTCTCTCCTCATCAGCCTAGACTGAGTAGGTGGGGAGAAATCCTCCTCCACCAGGGCGGTGGTGGATTGGTTCAGAGTGTGTATGATGATGACTTCAACCTATGGTGGGAGCAACAGCTACCAGCACTGGAGCAGTTTCCATATGCTGGGATGGATTTCTGGGGTGACAATGATATTTTCCTCCCTCCTGGAGGAGCATGGGGAGCATTAGGTATTTTGGTTTTTCAATTTTTTAATTTTTTATGAATTTTTAGTCATAAAGATATATACATATGTATAAGAGTTTTAATCCTTTAAATGTTTTAAAATGAAAATATTGGGCCAGTCTACCCTGATGGGCATCCTCGTATGTATATGCGACTAATGGCAGGAGAGGATCAGGGTTTGATCAAGGTTCTTGAGGGGAAGTTGGCTAGGCTTACCCAAAGAGTCCCTACCTTACGCATTGAGTAGATCCCTGCCATTATGCAGGGGCTAGTGGTTGGTATCCCACCTACCTGGATATTCCTTATGAGAGGGGTAGCCAAGGCAATGCTTGTGTACACAGATTTCGTTGAGGTTATTGTAGCTGAACAAGCTGAAGAGGCCCGAGAGCATGATGACCAGGGTGATCAGGGTGGTTAGGATGACCAGGGTGGTCAAGCTTAGACCTAGGAGCATTTTATGGACTACGATCCAAATTTTGTATATTTTTTGTATATTATATAGTTATGACTGGATTTGAAGATCAAAAAATTGACCTATCTATATGGACATATATTCACACATATTTATATTTTGTTGGTTTATTTACATGTGTTTTTGCAATGTATCTATTGTGTATTTTTATGAAATATGTGTTAAGTGCCAATCCAAGATATAATTCGCATATGCATCAGTTAATGAATTTTTATTTCTTAGAATATGATTAAATGTAATAAACTCAAAATTTCTTTCCAATAACCTAACTTGCATAAATTGATGTAATAAGATAGGGTTCCGCACCTGATAAGCTCGATTGAGCTGGGAAACCACCAGTTGAGACTCAAGTCTGACTTCTAGCTGGGTGATGCCACGTGATAAGGCATCCCATAAAAGCTTAATGGAAGCCCTCTATTCAACCACATTATTGGTAGCAAGACCTAAGCAAGCGCCTCTAGAGGAAACTAGCTGTCCCGAGGGTGAGTAAATGACCCATGCGGATGAAGCCAAGTTGCAAGTGTGACAACTAGCCCGATCTGCAAAACCTACGAACCATTCAGAAGACATCTGTAACGGCCAACATATGATATAAGAACAAAAACTGATGAACTATTGTACATAAAGTTATATACAATAAAAATACAAGAAAAATTGTTAGGCCTAAGCATAGTACTTCTTTAGGTAGAGCCCATTTCTAGGCTCAAGCAGCTTATTCCCCTCGAAATCAGTTAATTCATATGCACCCTTTTTTAGAACTTCTGACATGACATAGGGTCCTAACCACATAGACCTGAATTTCCCCACCCCTAGGGGTTCTTTATCTTGGTCCCAAAGTAAGAAAAGTTCCCCTTTAAAAAAAAAACAAAAAAACAAAAACAAAAACAAAAACAAAAAAAATCCTAGGTTTGACCGATTTATCATATTGATTTTTCACCCTATTTTTATGAGTCTCATTTGCCATCAGCGCATCCCTACACTATTCATCTAGATGTTCTAAGTTTAACAAACGTTCTTCAAACTTAGTTGTATCAGGTAGCACATGAATGGCAATATTTAAGGACGGGATTTTGCATTCAACCAGGGTTACTGCTTCCACCCCGTGAACGAGTTGGAAAGGAGAGAACCTTGTGGCAGTTTTCACATTGGTTCGATAAGCCCAAAGTGCAAGATACAGCATGATGTGCCAATTTGACCTAGCTATGTTAATAGTACATTTGAGAATAGTCTTCAAGGTCTTATTTACTACCTTGACTTGACCATTCGCTTGCGAGTAGAAAGAAGACGGATTTTCTTGTTTAAACCCTAGCATAGTGGTCAACTCAGTCATCATGCTATTTTGTAAGTGACTGCCATGGCCAGTGATAATCTCTTCAGGAATACCAAAACATTCAATAATTTGGTTTAAAACGAAAAAAGCTGCAGTTTACCCGTCAACCTTATAGGTGGGAATTGCCTCTACCCATTTCGTGAAGTAATCAACAGCGACAATGATGTATTTGTGCCCCCCAGCCGAAACTGGGTTGCACGTCATGTAATCTATCCCCCACTTAGTGAAGGGTCCCACGGATATGACGGGAAATAACGGAGCAGGATGCAACTGCATATTTCTGGTGTAAAGCTGACACGGATGACAGCGCTTCATGGCTTCCACACAATCTTTAAATATCGTGGGCCATAAATAACCGGCACGTAAGATCTTCTCAGCCATTGCTAACCCGGATAAATGACCCCCACACGCTCCACTACGGGAATCATTTAGGACAATATCGACCTCTTCATGGGTAAGACATCGACGCAAAACAGAGTCTACCCCTCTACGATATAAAGTATCTCCAATAATGAGGTCGGTTTTTGCATCTAAGTGTAATTTGCGTCGTTCTTCCCGCGAAAAGGTTGTTGGACACTTCAGAGTCTGGAGATAGACAAGTATATCTCCATACCATGGGTCAAAGGTAGAAATCAAGAAGATGTGCTCATCTAGGAATGAGTCTTCTTCGATGGATACATCTTGTTCAACAGGAAATTCTGCAATGAGCTCCGCAAAAACTAAGGATTTTTTGGAATTGGTGGATTGGAAATCTAAGTCAAAATCCTGGATAATGACTATCCATTTGTTGAATTTTCCTTCAACTATCCGTCGAGAAAACATACTATGTTATCTCCTAAATAAATTAGTTTTCAATAGGTCAAACTCAGACAATTTATTTTTGCATAGTGATGAAGATTCAAGGGCATGTTTTGAAATATGTTTGGGTGATTAACAAAATTAGAAATCCTTGTGTTCTATTTTTTTTTAAAAATTAAAAGTTTAGCTTTCAGTGGCTTAGGAAAACTTTTCAATAGTTCATTAGCCACCGAAAAGCCCAGCTTTTAGCAGCTAACAATTTGGACTAAGGACTACGTTAACCACCGAAATCCTGTTGACTCTGTTTTTAATAAAATTTTGAAAAAGGTTCTTTCGATGGCTTAGGTGAACTTTTCAACAGTTCATTAGCCACCAAAAATCCTAGCTTTCAACAGCTAAAAAACCGAAGCCAAGACTACTTAAACCACCGAAAGCTCCAAAAAGGAAAACGGTTAGTGCTGCCGCCAATATCAACCATCGTCAGCATGAAGAGCGCCTCTGACAAGCTCTTAGCCCCCGAAAAGAATGAAACTGCAAAAGAAATCATGAGTTGGAAAAGAAGTGGTTGTTATGAAACCAAATTGACTTTTGAAAGACCTGAAACCCTCACAGCCCTCCATCTATCCTGTGACTGCAATATAACCACCACAAGACATCAAGTTCCGGTTAAGATGATTACTACACTAGCCATCTTGAGGTTCCCACCAGAGTTTACGATTACCCTTCTCAAGTACCAATCACTGCTCAGCCCCTAAAAATAAGCACCCTATCTTCAATCTATTCCCCATTGTCCTACATACATCCTCACTGATCTAATCTCTCCCTGAAACCAACACGACCATCTCCTTCCCCAAGGTTCGAATTTTGATTTTGCAGGTACAAGAAGAGTAGTCCAGAGATGAAGAAAGGAAGAGGACCCGCTCAAAAAACTCAAAACATAGGTTTTCATGGCCAAGTGTTGTTTCAAAATGGTCTTTAATCCACCAAAAGCGGACTTTCGGCAGCTAAGACCAAAATTTCAGGGTGCTCCAAGCCACCGAAATTGGCATTTTTCTGTGAAAAGGAATAATTTTAAAATGGATATTATGAGCGATTGGAGAATAATTTTGCAAAAATTTTAGAGGTTTTTGTTCCTAACATGTCATAGAACAATAACCTCTCTCATTTTTCCTACAGATTTTTCATATTAGGAGAATCAAATCTATCTCTGAGCCCTAATTTCGGAGCTCACAATTTCCCTGTTTGACACATGTTTTTGAAATACAGATCTCGAGAAAATGAAAACGAGTTTCAAACAATTGAGAGAGGTTTTTGCTAAAAACAATCCAATATACAAAAAAAAATGGTTTATACACAAGTGCTACATATTTGGAGAAACAAATCCATCTCTGAGCCCTAGTTTTCAGCAGTTTGGCCAAATTTTTGGGGCAAAAGATGACCTGTCAGTCCTCCAGGTGGCATTTTCGACCTCATATATCAGTCCATGAAGATTTTCTGTAGATGTTGAAGAGTTCAAATATCAAGCTGTCAAGGTTACAGAATAAAACTCAAACCCTAACCCTAAAACACACCTTGCGCTGGAAACCCTAGAAGAGACAACAATAAGCCTTCAGGACCCGGAGGTAGCAAATCTTATGCAGGTTGAAGAAGTACCAAAAGGTCAAGAGTAAAGTTGTAAAAGGTTGATTAAAGACTAATTAAATTTTTCAGAAAATAGAGCTTTTGGTGGCTTAGCCAAACGTAGCACCTGTTCATTAGCCACCGAAAGCAGAGCTTTCAGCAGCTTACAGACCCATAATTCTGTTAGCTTAACCACCGAAAGCACAAAAGGGTGCAAAAAGACATGCTTCCACATAGAACTAATTTTGATTGATCAAGACACCTCAGGGATGAGTTATGAAGTTGAATATTAATTAAAGACACCATCAGATTGGGTCTATTTCAATTTCGAAGGTGCCAGCGTGGTGAAAAGGGTCACAAACCTTACCTACTTTTGACAAACTGTGACTTATCTGTCAGATAACAGGGCATAGTTCCACTTTAGTGATCACTGCATTCATTAAATAGTTCAAGGAGTGAACAAGTATTATAGTTAGATAGAATAGCACTTAAGTTAGGGTTTTTTACCTAATTTTTGCAAAAACAGTTATGTTATCTATTTTTAGTAAATCATATCCAACTTTTCAGGATCTGAAATAATTTGTAAAGGATATAAAGCCTAATACTTATGTTGAATCAAGGGTTCGAATTCCGAGACTTTTAGACCCTTATTGTTATCAAGCTACTCATGTTATTCATCATTTAATATAAGCTCTTTTGTGATTATATGTTCAGGTTCCATCTCTTTTCTATTATGTACTTGTGCTTTAATGTTTGATTCAAGTTTATTCTTTTGATCTAATACCAAATAGATGCCATCCTATCTATGTGTTAATGAGTTGAATTGCAAGTATTTTTCCTTGTTATGCTTAGCCATTCATATGTGAATGATTTATATATGAATCTGCCAACATAGTAAGTTCTTCATTTATTCACCCTATTATCAACCCTCTGAACATTGGTGGTTAGAAGCCTTATCTTTTGATTGAGTTTTATGCATGTCTTGAGTGTGTGAGGTCCTTTAGGTCATCTAACTTGATCCATTTAGAAAAACCATTAAAAACATTTAAGGTACCAGGCATCCTCGAGCTGCAGCCTAGAGGAGTTTCCTGGAGTGATAACAAATTGGCGTCATTTTTGGGGAGAGGAAATTGAAGCTTAGCTTCCCTGGGGGATGACATAGATCCTACTTTGATGATAGATGAAGTCTGGACACTATTTTGGTTGTAATCATCTATCTGGCGACTCCATTGGAATAAGGTGGCTTCAAGAAGACCAAGTACCAGAGCAAACCCTCAAGGGCCACCAGTAACACCTGTTTCAGATCCAAAAGAGATTCTAAGAAGAGCTAGGGTTTTGCTAAGGCAAACCTCCAGAGCTAAAAGGGGAGCTACATCAAGTATTTCAAGAGATATTTTTGTTTTTATATCAAATAGACCTCCATTTCAATCTTCTTCATTGAAGCATATAGTTCTCAGAAGTTTATAAATAAATCAGAAAATTTAAGGGTTGAGGAATCTTCAAGCATTGCTGCTTGTGAATATCTCATCCCTGGAAACTCCATGAGGGACGAATTCAGTGGCAACTCCACAATATTCAGATGTCAAAAGCATTTGCTGCTCTTTTAGCTCAAAGTTTTGCACCTCTTGACTTCTCTTCAGTTCCTGGTTTCCCACATCCAGTACCCGATATGTCCGAATGGGGAGATTTTCTACCTGTCTTCAAAGAGGAGAAAAAAGACAATCCTGCAAAACACCTCCACAAGTTTTACGCATGCATGGATCTATTAGATCAGCAGCATGAAGATGTTTATGTATTCATTGTATGGTGATGCACATCAGTGGTATTTTTCTTTACCTCCTTCCAGCATTTCATCATTGAAGGATTTTCACTGAGCATTCACTGAGCACTGCAAAAGGTATTTTTCAGATGAGCTTGTATTTGGTAATTGCTATGATGAATATGAATTACATCATAAGCATGAAGATGTAAATAGAGACGGATCTCTCCCTCACAATATGTAGCAGCCCTTCAAGAATCTTCAAGATGATGCACTTTTTAATCAACATGAACTAGAAATGGATTATAAAGGAGTTGAATGTTTTTCTACTATCATTAAATCTGATTGTTGTGAATCTGAAGAACTGATTTCTTTAACTACACATGGAAATGGTTAGCTTTCTACTGGTCAAATGACCATTGAAATCAGTAAGGCTAGCTCACAGTTTCCAGATTTGCAGATCAAGGGAAGTTGCAGTAACCATGAGGAACAAGATTTTTAGGGACTCTTTAATCTCCAACTAGAATATCAGGAAGATATTCCTTCTCCTTATGAATATATTGCTTCAAATTATGACAAGGAACTAGATGCTTGTTACGAATCTGCTACTCAAAAGTCCAATAAAGATCTTTTTTGTTTTGATATATCCTGCAAAGGTATTATTGTGGAAGAGGAAATTGTTAGTTGTGATAAGCCAACATATCATCATGATGAATTCAGATTATGTGAAGGGGAGAAGAAAGATTCAGATCAGCTGTTGAGCTTGCATTTTTATGAGACAAAGGTTGAGTAGTCCACATTCAACATTGACATCAGTGGAAGAAAAGATCAACAGCATAAAAAAGTATTTCCTGTTGGCTTTTATGACCCTATTGCTAACTATCTGGAACTCATGAGCAACATAGATATCAAAATATTTTTTTCATATGATAGCTGGTTCTGTCACCCTTTGAAACTACATTGCCGCATGCTAAGGTTTCATTTATTTTTTGGGTCAAGATCAAGGATAAGTTCAGCAGATCAGCTTCTGACATGGCTTCATTGGAAGCATGATGTCACTTGATAAGAAGACTCTACTGATTAGAATTAGGAGTAGGAATAGGTAGGAAAATAATCTCTTAATATGAGCATCTAGGTCATTTTCAGTTGTTTTCATGAATAAGCAAAGTAGGCTACAGGCAGGTTGCAGCGGATCAGTTATGAAGGACAAATGACTCCATGCCCAATGGAATAGTAGAAGATAGGTTTAATTCTTATTTTTCAGGAAAGGAATTTTGGTATGGGGTTCTTGGGACCTCAGAGGGAGGTTCCCATCCCTGAGTAAGAGCTAGATGTTATCTCCTAAATAAATTAGTTCTCAATAGGTCAAACTCAGACAAATTATTTTTGCATAGTGATGAAGATTTCAGGACATATTTTGAAATATGTTTGGGTGATTAGCAAAATTGGAAAGCCTTGTGTTATGTTTTTTCAAAAAATTTAAAAGTTTAGCTTTCAGTGGCTTAGGAAAACTTTTCAACAGTTCATTAGCCACCAAAAATCCTAGCTTTCGGCAGCTAAAAATATGGACTCAGGATTACATTAACCACCGAAATCCTGTTGACTCTGTTTTTAATAAAATTTTGAAAAAGGATCTTTTGGTGTCTTAGGCAAACTTTTCAACAGTTCATTAGCCAACGAAAATCCAAGCTTCCGGCAGCTAAAAAACCAGAGCCAAGACTACCTAAACCACCGAAATCTCAAAAAAGGAAAATGGTTAGTGCCGCCGTCAATATCAACCACCGTCAGCATGAAGAGTGCCTCTGACAAGATCTTAGCCACCGAAAAGACTGAAACTGC